>MU183121.1:72420-153979 GCA_016904865.1 Pissodes strobi
CCCAGAGTGGGCGGCTGCAAACAGCGACTGTTCTCCATGTTAGGAGCGCATGTTCTCCATGTTAGGAGCGGCTGAACATAAAGCCGTGAAGGCAACGGGAAACCACACTGCTAAACTTTTCCCCAGGATATTGCTATGGCGAGAAAAACAAATGCTTCGGCCCTAGTCCCGGGCGGCTCTTAGGTGAACAAGGGGTGCTAAGAATCTCCCGGCTCAAAGTAGCAAAGTCCAAACTAAAAATCGGCACATGGAACGTCAGAAGCATGTACGCTGCTGGTAAGTTTGATAATCTTATCCAAGAGGCTAAACGGATGGAAACGACGATTATGGGATTCAGCGAATTACGCTGGCCAGGTTCCGGAACATGCAGACATGACGAGGGCATTCTATACTACTCAGGCAGCGACACTCAGCACAGAAATGGAGTTGGTATACTCATAAAACCAGAACTGGAAAAATACGTAAAACAGGTTATCCATATAAACAACAGGATTATAATACTCCAACTAAATGCCAGTCCATTTAACATTAATATCATACAAATATATGCACCTACGGCGGAGAAGAAATACGATCATGAAACCGAGATTTTATACCAACTACTAGGCGCCTTAAACAAAATGAAATCAAGCTTATTATCGGATATTTCAATGCTAAAATAGGCAAAGATCGTAGATCTGACCCAGTGGGTGAATACGATCTGGGTGAGAGTAACGATCGCGGCGACCGACTGTACGAATTTGCTCAAGAGCATGACATGATTATAACGAACACATGGTATAAACTACACAAAAGAAGGCTATATACATGGACCGCCCCAGGCGATAATACTGGGCACATAATAAGAAACCAGGCCGATTACACCCTGGTAGCCAAGAGGTTTAGAAACTGTGTCACAAGGGTCACCACCTATCCGGGTGTAGACATAGGATCGGACCATAACCCACTAGTTGCCATGTTGCCAACATAAAAATTAACCTTAAAAAAGTAAACAAAAACAACAAAAAAACTAAAGTTTTCCATAAACGATGTGGACACCAAAATGAACTGAACGACAGCCTCGACACAATGACACTAATAAATAGCAATACGGTAAACGAAACGTGGAAAATATTTCGAGAACACATCATTAAAATAATAGAAAAGAACACAGCAAACACCAAACCAAAAAAACAACGGTGGATGACTGAAGAGATCCTAAAACTCATAGAAGAAAGTGGATGGCGGATAGATGCAAGGAAATGGAAGAACTGGAGAGAAGACATGATACCTTTAACATGTACAAAAAGGTCGGTTTAACAAAAGACTCCCTGCAACGGGACTTGATGACATTGCAGTAGAACTCCTTCAAATTATCAACGAGAAAAACATTGATATCTTAGTCAAACTTTTTAATGATATATACAACACAGGAGAAATACCAGAAGAATGGCTGAAATCTGTATTTATAACAATTCCCAAAAACAACAAGCCAGGAGATGCAACGATCACAGACTAATAAGCCTGATGAGCCACACACTAAAGGTGTTCCTCAACATTATACACGCTCGAATAAGAAACAAATGCGAAAATGATTTAAACGAGACGCAGTTCGGCTTTAGAAATGCCCTTGGTACCAGAGAAGCAATGTTTGCTCTGAATGTTCTTCTCCAAAAATGTCGAGACCAACGTAAGGATGTCTTCGTGTGTTTTGCCTTCGACAGAGTGCAACACGAAAAGCTTATAAATATATTGAAAGGCACTGGTGTTGATGGAAAAGATTTACGTATAATTAAGAACCTGTACTGGCGACAGAAGGCAGTCGTTCGAGTCAATGGAAGATTTACAGATGAACGTCAAATCCAACGAGGCGTTCGACAAGGATGTGTCCTGTCTCCACTGTTGTTTAACCTATATTCTGACAAAGTCTTTCAAGAAGCTTTATATGAAAAAGAATTCGGAGTCAAAATCAACGGCGAGCTGATTAACACCATTCGCTATGCTGACGATACGGCTATTTTATGCGATGATCTTCAGGGTCTCCAAAATCTCATAAATTCTGTTAGTGCAGTGGGACAGGAAATGGGGCTAAATATAAATGTTGCTAAGACAAAGCTTGTGGTCTTTAGCCGTCAGCCACACCTCAACACGTTACTACAGATAAATGGACAGAACGTTGAGAGTATCCAATTTTAAATACCTCGGATGCTACATCACCAGGCAACTCTACCCGGATAAAGAAATTAGCTGCAGGATTGAAACAGCCCGTGCAACATTCCAGAAGATGAGATCACTGTTTTGTAATGACAGCCTGAAACTAAAGCTGAGACAAAGAATGATTAAATGTTACATTTGGTCAGTGCTGTTGTACGGAGCTGAAGTCTGGACACTGAAAGCTGCCACAATCAACGGTCTAGAAGCATTTGAAATGTGGTTACATGAATACCATGGGTGGCTTTGCAAAGAAATGAAGCAGTCCTAGACAGGGCAAATACAGTTCGTGAACTTTTGACAACAGTTAAATGCCGAAAACTGGCATACATCGGCCATGTTCTCAGAGGAAATCGTTACCGAATCCTACAGCTTATAATGAAGGGCAAAATAGAGAGCCGCAGGGGCGTAGGAAGAAAACAAATCTCCTGGTTAAAGAACATCCGGGAATGGACAGGCATACATAGCGTCGAACAATTGTTTAGAGTGGCTGAAGACAGGGATCAGCTCGCCATCGTGATTGCCAATGTCGGGGGGACCTGACAGGGCACAATAAGAAGAAGAAGAGTATTTCGTATGAAATAAAATATAAAATGTTTAAAAGAGTCAGTGGCACACATTTCTTTGTCAATAATATTCGGTATGATGCTCCCCGGGACGACACATTATATTTTTAATCTAATTAAGGCTAAATGAGCCGCCTATTACTACAGGTTACCCCATTAAATTTCAACAAAACGGATAAAAGCATATTTAAGATATAAATAAAAATATCGATTTTATCAAAAAAGTTTGGAAATGTAATAAACCGGTTTTTAGATTTTTTATGGAAAAAGAAGCAAGATACGAAAACAACTCGGGAATCAAAAATATTGTATTCTTAGTTGCTTAATACGAAAAAATATAACATATTTGAAAAAGTCAGTGGCGCACACTTTTTTTTGTCAATAATATTCGGTATGATGCCCCCGGTACACCACTGGACTTTATATTTTTATTCTAATTAAGGCTTAATGAGCCCCTTATTACTACAGATAACAGTGCCAAATTTCAACAAAATCAGTAAAATTATATTTAAGATATTAAAACTGATTTTTTATAAAAAGTTTGACTTGGAAACTGTGCATTTTCAGACCAATGTTCATATTAAAAAAATTTCATGTTTTCTTATGTAGAATCACTCCTTCGAACGGTATTTCCGGACACCCTGTATAATACAATATTTACTGGTAATTAGAAATTCAAAAATCACAGATCCAGCCCGAGATATCGGCTAGAAAAACGCGCAGAGGCTTTTTGCCCGAGTTCCTTTATCAGTCTGTTTCTTTAGCCCGCAAGAAACGAAATCATACCAAGAAGATAATAACACGAAACACGATATTCGTATAGAAACACGTAGTGCTCGCTAACGGAGAACACTTTATCCGTCCTACCACGGGCTTGATCTGTGATTTTTGAATTTCTGTGTAAATAGTTTAATTAATTACCGGTAAAAATTGTATTATATAGCTTATATTTTATCATTGTACAATGCTTATATATAGTTGTCAAATCACTAAATCGGAATCGGATCACGTACGCTTACTCCGTTTAGATAGGAATAAAGACTCGTGCCCTGAATGCCGCACGCTATTAGTGCCACCTAACTTTGTTAGACATAAAACAACCGCCAAGGTGTATCTAGCCCTTAGTAAGGGAGTAGAGCACCTCAAGTATAGTTCTAAAAGGAAAGAGGACAAGCAAGCGCGGATTTACAGAGTCGATCTTGATAAAAAGACCATAAAAAATTAATTCGCCCATTCTTTTTAAGCGTATGAAGCCTCTTAAATTGTAAAAGTCGCATCTTATCACTCTCACGTATTCTTTTTGACGAATAGATCGTGCTGCTGCTGACAACATTGCGACCCGAACAAGGCGTAAATGAGAAAATTCGTTCGTTTGTTTTCGTTTTGTTCTCATCCGTTCAGGAGTAATAGGAAATCGATTTACTTAGGTATTTTTCGAATAATTCAAAAGTTGCGTGTTCGTTTAATAGACACAGTGACAGAGAAATCAAATTTTCTCTGCCGCTCTTCTGAGCTGCGCGTTGGTCTATTTTTTTTTCAGGCGTATCTTCTAGATTATCTACAGGGTGATTGGTTATATTTGATACAGTTGCTAACTTTTTTGTTTAAAAAGATAGATCCTTGGTTTAAATTTGAAATTTTTTTAATTTTTTATGCTGATTAAGAATCTCGTAACGAACAAAAAATATATTTATTTACCTATTTATATTAATTTTTTTTTGGCGCGGTTTGCCATTATATTGGGTTTTCTTAAGTTATTTTTGAAATTTTCGTATAAAAATCCTATATATATTTGAAATCAGGAAGAATTTATCTTTTGATTGGAAATACATTATACAGGGTGTTCTATTTAAAAAAAAAATTAAAAAGCTGAAACTAAAGAAGCAAAGGCTTAAGTCCTGCTTTTATTTTAGGAAACGAGAAAGATGAGTAAGAGACAAAGTACAATCTTAGGATTTTTTGGAAAAAAAAAAGTTACTGAACATTCGACTGAATGTACTCCGTCTACTTCTTCCAGCTGTTCTGAGGTTATAGAATCCCCAAATGAACGAGAGTCAGTTGTTTTACATCCAATATTACAAGGTCCGTATAGTTTAAATATAGATGTTGGTTTGTACTTACGAAACGAAAATATTTCTGATTTTGAGAAAGTCAGTATTTTAAAATATGCATGGAAACCAAGTGATAAATTCCATATAGCGTCCATAAAACAAATAACAAGGAATTAAATGTTTTTTGTCCCATAAACATTTTTACGAATTTTCTTGGCTTACCTACTCAGTTACTTTAAATGGACTGTTTTGTAAATACTGTTTTTTATTCGCGAAAAAAAGCCGGTCAATATAAGCAAACGGAGTTAAAAAATTAGTTAAAACACCTCTAGAGAAGTACTCAAAGCTATATGGAAAGGACGGAGATTTAGTTGCTCACCAGTCATAATTACCACCGAGGAACTGTTGAGAGTGCACAGATTTTTCTTAATCAATTGGATCGGTCAGAAAATAAAATAGAAAGCCAACTAGATAGCAAAAGAAAACAGCAAGTTGCAGAAAATAGGACGAGATTAAAACCAATCATTAAATGCATTATTTTACATCATTACGTTAAGAGATGTTAGTGACGAAAGGAGGAAAGTTTCCTTGTTCGTATGAAGACTTTATCGACTGTCACAGGGAAAATTATGATTCTGGCGACATAGACCTTGAGCTCATTTTGTCTGGAAAAGTTTTGGCATCAACCGTGATAAACGCATTAAAAGTATATATCCATTTGATCTAAACAAATGTGTAGGCATTGGTACTGACGGATGCAGTGTTATGTTTGGAGAGCAAAAAGGAGCAGTAGTAGAATTAAAAGAGTTCTTGTCTCTTAAATCTCCTTGCTATAATCATGCGTTAAGTTTATGAATTTCAAAAACTAGTAAAGTGCAAATTGTAGGCAACTCTATGGGTACAATAAAAGAGGTCATTTCATTTTTTAGTAAGTCTTCTAAAATAATTAGTGTTTTGAGAAAATATAGCTCATCTAATTTAATAAAACTTTGCGAGACTAGATGGGTGAATGGTCGATCTTCAGATTTTGTCCATCTTTTCAGCAACTTGGACCTTGAAAAGTATGTAAAAAAAAAACATAATCTCTTTATCGAGTATAGTTTTTTATTTTCGATATTTTTAAACAAAATAATTTCACAAGAAAAAAATTGTGTATATTTCAATAATACACATCACTTTTTAAATATAAAAATTCTTCATACATATTCATCAACAACAATTAAATTATTCAATCAACAACAGCTCATTGTAATTTTACGTGACTAACCACATATATTTTTGGGAAATATAGATAATTGCTATCACACAATTTGTACAGTTACCATCATAGTAGGTAATATAATTGATGTTATTTAAAAAAAATATGTTAATTTCTCAATAAATCTCAATGTTAATAAGTTATATAAAGAATGCTACTTAGTACTATTGAAAATGTTTCAAATAAACTTTTTTGAAACAGGTGGAATAAGGGGCTCTAAAATAGAAGACCACATATGAGAGAAGATCCAAATACTTCACCAGCAAGTAGCCAAAATAGCTTTCTTGTATAGCCTACAGTAGTGACGAAAAATTACAATGAGATTCTAATATTTTAACGATTCTATAGAATGAACTAGCAGTATCTATATTTTTCAATGAGATGGTGCAAGCAATATATGGCACCTTATTAATTTATCCTTGCAAAGGACCTTTAAAAGTAGAGCGTCTATATAGGCTGTCAGAAATTAGGCCACATCTAGTATGAAAAACATGCATTAAGTGGAATCGTAATAAATAATATAAAATGAAGATTAAAATGAGTTTGTATACTATATTATACGACTAGTATGATGGTAAGAAAACAAATACAAAAAATAACCGAAAACTTTGTTGCCTAAATGATTATCGCTTTAAAATAAGTATAAAATAAAAGACACATCTCCTTTAACACTGAACTTTGAGTGCTAGGAGCAGATTGATAAAACAATTTAAAAACAAATTGTAAATTTGAGTGAAACATTATTAACTCTAAAAAAACATGTAAGAAAAGTTAAGTTTATGTTATCACTTTTTCAATTTTTTGAAAGTGATAAGCGGGAATTCGTAGCTGCCAAAAATTGATCTAATATTTATTTTGCGTCTTTCAAGGCGAGTTCCCTTGGCACAGACGGATCAGGCAGCTTTTTGTAATTGGGTGCCACGCCCCAAATGTCTCTGCCGTAGTCGACGATGGTACGATCGCTGGAGAATTTTCCTGAGGTAGCGATGTTCATGATGGCCATTTCTAACCATTTTGATTGGTTCTGAAAATAAATGATTATGTCGATAAGCTGCTTTCCTTAACATACACTTTAATTTGAAACAAGTTGCGCCTATGCTGGCCGTTTCTAGGTACGCCGCGGTTGCAGATTTCAGTTTTTAATTTATTTATATATTTAACGTATACACATTTACAAGATATTTATACATAAACAACCTATTCTAATATAACTTTCTTAGCTATATCTTTAAACCTGTCTTTAGATACACAAAAAAAGTTCAGCCTATCACAGTAAGTATTCACATTAATGCACATTCTATTAACTGGGTTGTACATAAAGTAGAGAATTCGACATTGAGTTAGATGCATTAGAGGAGTATTACGTGTTCTATACGCAGGAACATGCACATTCAACGCAGTGAGGCATTCAGGACTAGAAATATGATTATTTAATATGTTAAATATAAAGCAAACATCATAATACTCTCTTCTGCATTTTAAAGTGTGGATATTTAAATAAGGCATTGTCTGTGTAATTGAAAGATCAATTCCCGTTCCACTCAGCTTATACCTGGCAAATTTAATGAATTTAAGTTGAATACCTTCAAGGCGTTCAATGTAGACCTGAAAAAGGGTGATCAAACAACATTGGAGAACTCCATTATTGATCGGACAAAGCTAATGTAAAGAATTTTATGTGTATTTACATCTGTAAAATCTTGGCACACTCTCTTTACAAAGCCCCAGCATTTTGTTTGCACGACCAATAATTTTTTCATAGTGTTCAGTAAATGAAAGTTTACTGTTCAAGTAGACACACAAATCCTTGACAGCAGACACCTCCTTTAAAAGCACGCAATTTACATTATAGAATAATGGGGTTTCAGTCCTCAATCTTCTAAAACGAATAGAAAAATATTTGTCAGAATTTACACATACCGTTAATGACACACCACTTACATATTTCATTTAAGTCCCTCTGAATAATGATTTGATCGTACGAAGACGAGATTTTAGTAAATAATTTAAGATCATCTGAAAATAACAGGAAATTAGATTTTATTGAGGCACCTATACTCCAGATCTTAGAGATTGGTTAAAAAGAAAGTATAGGGGAATATATAGAGAAAGCACAGTGCTTAAGGACAGAAGGAGGAACGCCATTAGGTCCCATCGGCTTATTTAGGTCAAGTTCTCGTAAGGCCTGTTCTATATGAGTAGCTGTGATGTACATATCTAAGTATTGGTCGAAAATAGGAGAAGTAAATGTTGAGTCAAAGTCATCTGAGTGAGGACTATAAACAGAAGCAAAGTATTCTGCAAAAAGATTAGAAATGCCTGTTCCATTATCAGCCGTACTGTCATCTAATCTCATAAGTTTAGGACATTCACCAGTGTCCTTTTTGGATTTTACGAAATTCCAAAAATATTTAGGATTATCAGTAATAGAGTCATTCTAATGTAGCAGTTATAGTCAAGTTTAGTCAACGCTCTACATTTGTATCTCAATTCCGAAAAAAACATTATAGTCAACACATTGCTGGGATTGCCTAAACTTTTTATGAGCTTGATTTTTTTTAAAAATTAACTTTCTTAATTTATTAGAAAACCAGGTGGGAAAGTTACTATCGACAGTTTGCTTAATAGGTACGCACCTTTCAAACCCTTCATACAGAACATTATAAAATTTCTCTACAGAAGAATTAATATTTACAGACATTACAGAATTCCAGTCTATAGACGAAAAATATGCATTTAAGCTTCTGAGTGTTATGAATAGGTATGGAAATTTCCAAAGCAGGATGATGACAGTCAATGCTGACCAATCCATCACATTGAATTACAGTTTCCACATTAAAGTTACAAAAACACAAATCTAAAATTATGTTAATGTTATTTCTCACTCCGTTATACTGCGAAAGTTCAAAAAAGGCCATGTTATCACCCAGAATGACCTCATTCGCGCTCCCCATATTGGCCGGAAGAAGACCCACATAATCTTCGGCGTGTGACCACTGTATCTGCGGGAGATTATAATCCCCAATGATTATAACGTTTTCGAATTGGTTACAGGCCCTTTCCACCGATGCAATGTGAGCAGCATACGTCGAAGAATTCATTCCAGGAGGAATATATAATAGCCGCGTTCGTTTTTGTCATCTTTTTCCTCGATTTGCTCTAACATTTTGACAGGCACGTGACTTGTATTTTCCTTTTAAATACACAGAACTCGTGACTGTCAAATTTTCAGAGCAAATCGAGGAAAAAGATGACAAAAACGAACGTGGCAACAGTACCAAAACAGTAGCTGGTCGCGCCTAGTTGAACAGCTACCCATATTTCCTCAACAGTAGGATCTTCAATTTGCAGCAAACGAGATTTAAAGTCACCTCTTATAGCAATAAGGTACTCCACCACCGCGCTTTTTCGCACTGTTTTTAGTGTTTCTATCATTCCGATAAACTATATAACGATTAGAAAGAAGCTCCGAGTCATTAATATTACAGTCCAGCCATGTTTCCGTTAAGGCAATAACAGGATATAATTCAGACAACGCTGCTAACAGGAACTCCTTGAGCTTAGTACTTAACCCTCTAACATTTTGGTACAGAGCTGTGACTGTCTATAGGTTTACTGATAGGTTGTTCACCAGTTGAAAATTCCCATTCCTCATAGGTTGTCTACGTGGACGAAACTCCTTGATGGCAGTTCCTGTGGGTCATAATCCTGAAACCAAAAGACCTTTAATCAGGGTTTCTTTGACTCCTATGTTAAATGAACACATATCTTCGTTTTTGTCGAGGACAAACCATCACCAATTTCCAGATTTTTTGTAACATATTCAATTACATCCTTCTCGGTGGTTCCAGGGTTACAACGCCCCAGATATATCCATTGCCTGCACTCAGCAGCTGTAAAGGAGCTGACTGTTGCTCCCGTGCCGATTACCGGGCGATTAGTTGAAGAACGATTTCCAGGTGGATGATCCGACTTTGATGTTTGTTGCTCCAAATCCTACTCGATGAGTAGGATTTAGAGTTGATATAGATTGGCTTTCACCAACACTAAATGTGGTTTTCTGGATGTGACCAGCTGCTGCTGAAGCACTTGGGGGCAACTCCTTTGATTGCAGAAGCTTTATAGTAGTTTTAAGCTCCTGAATTTCTTTTTTCAGGACATTAATTTTTTTGTCAAATTCTTGCCTGATATCAATATCACTCTGCTTAGTTGTTGAAGGTGGAACATCAACATTGCCGTTGATCTTTTTAGTAAGCTGTTGGACGCTCTTCTTTGACTTATCCAAGTTATTAGTAATGTCACTTTTGATAAAGGCAATATTTTTTGTGACTTCCTTGCAACTCAGACTTCAAACATTCTTGGCCAGTTGATAATGTGGCCATCTGGTCATGGAAGCCAGAGAACTTGTCTTGCAATGAATTTCTTACACCATTAAGCTATAGGACAATTTTGTTTGAAAGTTTGCTATCGAACGTATTAAAAGCATCCTGCATCTGGTTCCTCAAGTCGGCCACACCACCAACCGAATCATTACTATGTGTCTTGACGGAAGTCACACAATTATTACAAGCATACAGCATGACTCTGGTCTTCATCTGTGTTACTTGGGCCTCTGAGGTAGAAAACTTGGAACATGCTATGCAGTTTACGGCATTGCAGAAATCACAGATAATCTTGTATTTTATTTCCTTCTCAGTTAACTCCGTTTCGCACTTTGAGCATAACATAATGTTCTAATGATTCGATTAGGTGAAACTGACTATATGTGAATCTTGTTCAAAAAGCAACGACTGCTGAAATCAGCTGGTGAAGCGCACCATATATTTCTTAACAATAAATCAAATGTAGTTTGTACACAGAAGAGTAATGATTAGCTGCAATGAACAAATCAGAACAAAGCACTGAATTCCGATCAAACGACAAGGCGCCAACACGTGAAACTTTGGCAAAAGATAGCCGGGTTAGCACTTAAAAGGTATGCAAAAAATGACGAATTAATTACGACGAGAAATGCTGAAACTACAGTGTAAAAACGGAGCGTCATAAATATGTACCTGTACGATCGTATGGAGATCAACAAAATTATCCAAAACTAAGAATCTGAAGAACGAGGGAAACAAGCATATGCGGAGGGCCATGCGTGATGCACTATCAAGAGAAAGGGGGAGAGATATATACATAATGTGAGAGAAATGGAGATAAACACAGGGAGATAAAGGAAGAGAGTGAGACAAAGTAAGAACGAGAGACATATTATTTTTCTCTTTTGCCTTATTTTCAAAAGTTTACACTACTTCATTCAAGGATTTTAAGACCAGTATCTGTGAGAAACTCGTAATAGGGAGGATTTGCATTCATATTTGAGTATCAAACTTCATATGTTTATTCAGGATTTGATATTTCAATGTCATCACTTGCGTCAGGATGACATATATGTATACCTAGAAATGCTTAAGCCTACACATTAATACCAGTAAGTTTAAGGGTGGTAATACAGACAATATAATAAATAAACCCAAGATAATACAAGACCTTAAAAACCACAATAATGCTGCTGGTACATTAAAACAATCATTGAATATTAAATTTTATAAAATATCAATTCCTCACTAGACAGCACCATAGGCCTTTCTCAATCATCCGCAAAAGCATTGACACACCCCAGAAGCTCAGAATTAATCTTATATCGGACCCTTGCCTTGTTTGATAGTTGTGACAAACATCATTTTCTGCAATATGTATGTAAATATAGCAGGCATATTTCAACACTTGGCAAGAAAACTGCACACATATGATTTTAATGCGATGAATAGAGTACGTTAAATACGAGACCTAAGGTTAAAAAGAGAAAGAGATTGAATTCCCCTGGTTTCCCCCCTACTCCCCTTCCATTCATCAACAAAGCGCGGATGCGATAACGTGCTCGCATAGCGAGACCTTCGTTGGCGACGAAGACTACCGACGCAGATCGACGAACCTTCTGTATTACAGCGTTGCCAGGCTTGGCGAAATTTCATCAGATTTGGTGATTTTGAGAAGGTTTTGGTAATTAGTGAATTTTTTTTATAGGCCAAATCTGGTGATTTATGGAATATTGTACAATTTACATATTTTTTTCTAAATTTATTGTATTGTAGATTGCAGTAAAATAAAAACTTCTATTGTATCGTGCATATTTTGGTAAATTTATGCTAAAACATCACTGCAATGCCAGCGGGGATTTTTTAGAATTTGGGACTTCCCCGAAAATTGCGTGGCCTTAAAATATAAAAATAGAGTCCGAGCATTCCGCGCAACATATTTCCGCTTTGCTTGCGTTGCGTCTTGCATTATTTCGTTTCCCTACGTATTAATTTCGACATATTATTCGTCATTTAGGAATTTTGCTATTTAAGAAGACCCATTGTTCGCTCATTGCTTAGGGCGCTTTGTTCTACCGGGATTTTAAACTGATAGAGAGTGTTGTTGCAAAATAGTAACATTGATACCATTTTGGACTGCATTCAGTTTTGGAACCACATTGGGTGACGATACTGCACTTTATCCAAAATTAACAAAATGTGTTACTGTTCTTTTAGTTTTACCACACATTAGTGCCTGCGTTGAGCATATATTTAGCACGATAATTTTAAATAAAACAAAAACTAGAAATAAACTCTCGTCTGAAACTTTACCTGGAATATTGTATTCTAAAAGACAAATAAACGAAAATAACTAACAGTGCTTTGACTACAATATTCAACATAAGCTTTTGGTTAAATATTCTGCATTAATTTATAGTAATTGATTGGATTAAGTTTTTAATCAGATTTAGGTGGAAATTATTAAATATTAAATGTATTGTAAAAAAAACGAACAGCTGATAAAATCTGGTGAAAACTGACTTCAATTTGCAGAATCTGGTGAAATCTGAAAACTTTTTGGCATTAAATTAAGAACATTGCATAAAAGTCTAAAACAATCTGGCAACTCTGATCTCTTGGATCAATATAGAGTGTCCGTCAAAGCCCACAAAAAAATGTAAACGCAGCAAAACTGAATTATAATTCGCAATTGCTTTTCGAGTCTAACAATTTGTCGAGAACTGCATGGGGCATTATTAGGAGCCACACAAACCTTAGACCTCCAGCAAATGGTCCCCCCAATTTAGTTCTTTTAGATGGCAAGCAAATAGAGGGGAACTGATAATGTAGCTAATTCTTATAGCAAGTTTTTTATTAACTCAGTCACTGACCTAACCAACAGTTGTTCAATTGAAAACAATAAACTAACTCTTCAAAGTTCTGTACAAAATTAAATTTTCCTTGCTCCTTACACAACTCATGAAGTACTGGATATTATAAAATCTGTATCAAAAAAGAGGTAGAGTGATCCAGATTCGATTCCTTGAAACTTAATACTTAAATGTGTTGATCCTTTACTACCAGTTTTAACAAAATTAATAAACTTATCCTTTGAACATGGTGTCACCAATTATTTATAAAAAGGGTGATAAAAATCAAATTGAAAATTATAGACCCATAGCACTACTGTCTGTGTTTTCTAAAATATTTGAAAAGGCCTTTAAGAACCGTCTGGTTCAATTTATAAATAAACATAAAATATTATCTAATCGACAATTTGGTTTTCGAGTAGGTCTATCTACAATTGACGTTATTCTGGCTTTTAACCTAAAAATACTAGAAAATGTTTACTCTAACCTTAAATCTATTGGCATTTACTACGATTTTAAGAATGCATTTGACACCATAAATCATAAAGTCCTGCTTAGGAAATTATATAGGTATGGAGTAAGGGGGCCAGCATATGCATGGATTGAGTCATACTTGGATAATAGATTACAAGCTGTATGTGTCAGGAGTCAGCCAGATGTAATATCAGATTGGTTAAATGTGTCTTTTGGTGTCCCTCAAGGCAGTGTCCTTGGGCCTCTTATTCCTACTATTTATTAATGGCTTGCCCCTTTTCAGTGACAGTTGCTACATGTCGCTTTTTGCAGATGATGCCTCTGCTATTGTCAGTGGAATTGATTTTGAGCAACTGCACTTGAAGGGAACAGGGGAAAAACGATCTTAGTCACATTTCTTATGGGAAACTTTTTATTACTGATTCCACAGAAAATTTTATTCTTGATAAAAGTTGGTGCTTGGAAAAAAACTAATTTTGACAATGCTAAATTAAGGATAAGTTATACAGGGTACTTAAAAAATACAAAAATGATGGTTAAAAAAACAGAAACTTTGGAATATCGGAAAACCATCTACAGAAAAAATAAAGCTCCTGTTAAGATAAAAATAAAAGTCAAATACCATTTTTGCCAAAAGTGCACCGTTGCGGAGAAAATCCATGTCAATTATTGAAAAAACCCTCTTTTTCTTAATTTTGTCCTTATTTTTTTCAGCAACGATGCACTTTTGTAAAAAATGGTATTTGACTTTTATTTTCATCTTAACAGGAGCTTTATTTTTTCTGTAGAAGGTTTTCCGATATTCCAGTTTTTGTTTTTTTAACCATCATTTTTGTATTTTTTAAGTACCCTGTATAACTTATCCTTAATTTAGCATTGTCAAAATTAGTTTTTTTCCTAGTACCAACTTTTATCAAGAATAAAATTTTCTGTGGAATCAATAATAAAAAAGTTTCCCATAAGAAATGTGACTTAGATCGTTTTTCCCCTGTACCCTTCACTTGATGGCTAATAAGTGTGTATATGAAATTTCCAAATGGTGTGAAATGAATGGGCTGTTTCTTAACACTAAAAAAACTGCATTTATGCAATTTTGTCCTATTAGAACAAACTCAGATAGCCTATTACTGAGAGAAGAGAAAACCAAAACGAATTTATTATTAGTTTTCTTGGACTTTCCATCGATTGTCATCTTTCTTGGAACAATCATGTCGATCTAGTGTGCTCTAAACTGGCATCAAAAAACTATGCAATCCTTCAGTTGAGAGATTATGTGAATAGGTCCACCCTTAAAACGTATTATTACGGTTGTGTAAATTCTCTCCTATTTTATGGGCTTCTTATATGGGGTAATTCCAGTAATATTAGCAAAGTGCTTATCGCCCAAAAACGGATAATGAGAAGCATGTATAGACTCTCCTGACAACTCCTAGACAACTTCCTGCAAACCTGCCTTTATCCAAGAAAAGATATTGACAATCTGCAGCATGCATATTCTGGTTTGCGCTTCTTATGTTTACAAAAACCTTACCTCATTCAAAAGGTGTGGAGAAGTAAGTGCCTATCACATCAGAATTTCAAATGACCTTTACATTCCAGCCACTAGGTTAACTCAAGTCTCTCAAGGGCCAGAGGTGCTCTCTTTAAAAAATTTTAATCATTTGCCTAAACATATCAAGGAAAGTAAATATCTAACCTTTAGATCAGCCCTAAGAGAGCTATTGTCCACAAAACCATATTATTCACTCCAGGAATATTTTACATCAACATTTTAAGGGGTCAACTTTTGTTTTGTTTTATATTTAAAATATAGGCCCGTTGTATAGCTAATTCTTATTAGTTTTGACACTTTTCTTGTAAAGTTTATTTTATAGTTTTATTTAAGAAGCCATTGGAAGCTTAGCTTATCTTTTTAGTATTTTATCTGTATGTCTAAACCTATTTTTTATATTTACTATTACTGACAATTCCAACATATTGTATGTAATTTCTATTTTGGAAATATATATATTTGAATTTGTATTTATTTGTATAACCCACAGCTGGTGAAGTTCTCACGCCTTGTTGGAAGGGGAAAGCAGCGCAAGGAATGGCATACGTTGTGTCTCTTTTTAACTCTAGGTCCCGTATTTAACGTACTCTGTTCATCGCATTAAAATCGTATGTGTAAAGTTTTCTTGCCAAGCGTATACATTGAGGGAAATGTTGATATTTTAAGGCAGATTTTGGTGGAAATATTACATTATGAATTTAAATAATCATATTGGGATGCAACTCCAAGACAAAAGTACACTGCATTATCTATTTAGTTTTAATTTATAAATGAGGTGCTTTATAGTTAGATAATGCTCAACAGAATATATGAATTATTTATGAGATAGAAAAATCGAATTTATAAAATACTTATTGATTAATTGTTTCAGCTTTCTATCTATTACCTACACATGGGGTTCTGCATCCTTAGAAATAAATTAACTAGGCCCTTTTTGTTTAGAGTATAATATCCGCACATAAGTTGTATTTAAATAATATAATTAATACCTGGAATACAGCATTGACTTCTTCCTGCTTCTTAATATAAGAATCATAGTCAGCCAAAAGCAAGAACCGGTCGTATTTCAACAAGATATCCGCTAAATCTTTGAATTCGTCAGGATTGTTAGGACTAAAGAAGCCATTCTGGATTTGATCGACTACCTGTTTCAGTTCCGGATTTGCGTTGTAGTAATCATAAGCGTTGTAACCTAGAAATGTAATTTTATATGTAGAATATATACTGTAATCATTTTGAATACAACAGAAATGGAACCTCTTACCTAGCAAAAACACATAGGGTAACTAACTTGATAATTTTAAATGGCAATATTTTATTCATTTCATTTCATCTAATAGATTAAATAACTTTTTTGTAGCAGCATAAACAACACTAAATGTGTACTAATATTGTGTAAAAGTGATTATTTGTTTGATGAGATAAGCTTCCTGCCGCCAAAAGTATGTAAACCTTCAAGTCCTGCTAGAACTTTTTTATTTATTTATTTATTTATTAACGTTATCAACATTTGCAAGTATAATATCACAGTACACTTAACCTAGAATAACCCTTCTAGCAGAGGATTTGAAGGTGTTTAGGGAGGTACCAACTAGGTCTAGGCTGTCACAATATTTATTGACCGTGGCTGAGACCCTATTTGTAGGGCTGTAGAGCAAATACCATGTACGACAATGAGGGACATGCAGGAGGGAGTGAATACGAGTTTGATATATCGGGATATGAAATGAAAACAGGCTAAGACAGTCTGGACTTTTGATGATATTAATTAATTACTTTGTAAAAAAAGCAAACGTCGTAGTACTCCCTTCTACAAGCAAGTGTTCTTAGATTGAGGTAGGTCATAGTCTGGTTATCATTTAAGTTTATTCCTGAGCGGAACAAATGGTATTTAGAGAATTTAATGAATTTATGTTGAATATTTTCAAGTATATTAATATGAATATGATAATATGGTGACCAAACTATGTTTGAAAACTCCAAAATTGACCTGACAAAGGAAATATATAACAACTTTAACACATTAATATTTGTAAATTCTTTACACGGTCTTTTTATAAATCCCAGCATTTTATTCGCCCTACCAATGATGCTCTCTCGAAGTGATGTGAGAATGAAAGTTTGCTATCTAAAAGGACTCCAAGATCTTTCTCCACCGAGACCTCCACAAGAGAAACATCATTGATGGAATAATGAACGGGTACTATACTCATTAATCTACTAAATCTTATAAACATTCCGTTACTGTCACACCAAGAAGAGATTATGTCAATGTCGTTCTGGAGAGTTGACCTGTCAAGTGCAGATGAGACCCGTCTAAAGAGTTTTAAGTCATCAGCAAACAGCAGGCAATCGGATGACAGCAGGGGGCAAGATCATTAATAAATAAATAAAATAAAAGGGGGCCCAAGTGAGAGCCTTGGGGGACTCCCGATGTTGCATAAAATGGTTCCGAATGGAAGCCCTCTACCCTTTCATTCAGATATGATACAATCCATGCTAACACCTTACCAGACAACCCAAGTCTGGAAAGTTTGGAAATTAAAATGACATGGTTGACCTTGTCAAAAGCCTTGCTAAAGTCTGTATAAATTGCGTGGCATTCCAGGCTGTTGTTGAATGAGCTATTAAGGTAGTCTGAGAATAGGATAGGTTCGTTTCTACTGACCGGCCTGAGATGAAACCATGCTGCTGATTGACGATAATTGGCTCAAAAACAGCCTTAAGAACTTTCTCAACACAGTGCTCGAAGAGCTTGGGAATAGCTGAGAGGATGCAGATTGGTCTATAATTTTTAACTTCGATTTTATTACCTGATTTAAAGATAGGACAAACGTGTGACAATTTCCGCCTGACAGGAAATATTCCAGAGCCTAAAGATTTCGAAAAGATGTAGTACAGGGGGAGATATAGAGAATGGGAACAGGATTTTAATAAACTGTTAGGTATGTTATCAGGGCCTGCACCCTTGTTAACGTCAAGGCTGGTCAGAGCTGTTTCCACCTCCGTAGGTTTTATGACAATGTTCGAAATCGATACAGACCCTTCAGGAGAATCCACACCAGCAACACTGTTATCGATGGGGTTGTAAACTGACGAAAAATAACGAGCAAAGAGATTGGCAATATCGTGGCCGTTATCAGCGCTGCCACCCTCAAGGAACATCTCTTTTGGAACAGCACCATGATTAGATTGCGATCGGATATATTTCCAATAGAACTGAGCATTATTAGTTATAGCATCTTCCGAATTGGTGACATAAGTATTGTAACATACTCGAGTTAGAGATTTGCATTCATTTCTCAGCAGAACAAATGCATTATAATCAGCGTCAGTGTTTGATTGCTTGTACTTCCTGTGGGCCATTTTTTTACGTGTTATAAGTTGCTTAAGTGTGGGTGAGAACCAGGCGGGAAATCTGTGATTTGAATTTGATCTTTTTTTTGGTACAAACATATCTAAACAGTTAAATAGAATAAATGTTATCAACAGTGACATCCAGATTATTATCTAACATTGAGTGCCAATTAATTGTACAATAGAAAGTAGTTGTTTATAGCGTCAAAATCTGCATTTTTGAAATCGTAATAAAAATGATCAGCCGAGTTCAAATATACCATTCTATTATAGTTAATTGACAGCTCAAGTGCTGGGTGATAGGGATCACGATCTACCAATCTATCACATTTTTTTCTTTGAAGTAATAAGGCCAAAGTTGGCAAAACAGAGGTCAAGGATTGTGTCGTGATCATTAAACATCCCATTGAACTGAGACAGCCCCAAAAACGTAAAGGTATCACAAAGTAGAGTTTCTCTAGAAGAAGTAGCATTATTTGGCAAAAGTCCTGGCTGATCCACACCCGCTGACCACGTGATGTTGGACAGGTTATAGTCACCCATGACTAGAATATTGTCCGATGAGTCACAGGCACTTGTCACTAATAACATATGATTCTCATAAACAGATGCCGTGTGCAAAGTATATTTTTCACACGATGTTTGAAATGTCCAGTTTTCAAGAGCAGTTAGTGCAATGTCCATTGCAGGGGGGATGTAAACACAGCCAATGGAATAGGTATCCTTGCCGATCTTTACAGAGATCCATATTTCTTCCACTGATGGGTTATTAACAGCAATCAGTACACCACCGCCACGATTTTTAGTACTGTTACTGCTATTGCGGTCAGTTCTATAAATTGCATAGCTGGAGTCAAGAAATTCAGCATTATTTATAGCGGGGTCGAGCCAGGTTTCTGTAACAGCGATGATAGAATATTGTTCAGTGAGTGCTGAGATTTAAGTTTAGTCCTGAGGCCTCTAACGTTTTGATATACTAAGGGAGCGCTATTTGTTAGTGATGATGACCTCCTGCGCCCTGTTGCTGAAAATTTGCTGCCTGCGTGGATGCTCGAGGATGACGAGGGCGAAATTCTTTTACTGCTGTTCCCGCAGACCAGAGGTTGGGTTCTAATAAACCTTTTATTAAGGATTCCTTGACACCGATCTTAAAGGACGCAACATCCTCATTTTTGTCCAGTACGAAGCATTTGACATTTGCAATTTCGGGTTGTTGCTCCATATATTCAGTTATTTGGTTTTCCGTAGTCGCATCTCCCAAGGTACAGCCATTGACGTCTCTCGCCAGCCGAAAAAGATGAGGAACCTCCCATCGAACCAGTACCCAGTATTAAAGGATCTCTACTGTTGCGCTGGGAAAAGGTGGTACCTGGTGTAAGGTTTACCATATTACTGTTTTGCGGTGGTGTAGGATCTTCATTGTGCCCCACATTCATGGGCGGACGCCCGATATTAGTTGGTTTGACGCCAGGACGAGAATGTGATTTATTTTGAGGGGAATTTTTAAGGACCAGGAGTTCCCTTTCCAATTTGTTAAGTTTATCAGACAGCTCCTTGTTTAAGGCCTCCAATTTTTCCAGCCTTATCTCATGTGAGTTAGCATTGGGAGACATATCAGTTATCTCTGTCACTTCATGTTGTTTTAGTTTCAGAGCATTTTTATTTGATGTTTCGAGCTTGTTAACCTCTGCCTTTAATAGGCCGATGTTTTTAGTTAATTCCGTCATTTCAGTTTTAATGATGGATTCATTTACTGTGAAGCTGGATTGGAGTTCTGTCATTTTGTTTTGGAGAGAAGCATTGAAACTGTCCATCTTTTGAGAAATTTTCTTAGACAGTTGAGCGCTTAGTGAGTCGAACGCCTTCAGCAGTTCGTAAGTTTACCTGATGATCCTTTTGCCGGATTTTTTATTCCATCAGAGCAGTTTTGACAAGCATACAGCATAACTCTAGTCTTCATTTGGGTCACCTGAGCTTCTGAGGTTGAGAACCGGGAGCATGGCATGCAGTGAGTAGCATCGCAGAAATCACAGCTGATTTTATACTTGACTTCTTTATCAGTAAGATCATTTTTGCAAGAAGAACACGACATAGTGGATAAATGACACCGCTAGGTGAAATGGATTTTATATTCAGCGAATTTAACGATATTTAACAGCACTTCCAGTTAAAACGCACTATATGTTGATGATGTTTATACTTTATCAGTTTACCGGTGCATTTTTTGCTCCTTAAATTCCTTCGCTCACGGAATTTGCGGATTGTTTCAGATAACTTAGGCATAAAAACGCGGAAAACACAACACACTCAAACGTAAAAACCTTGCAGACAAGTAGTAAAATCTAACAGCAAACAACTATGCAACTTTTCACTAAATAATTCTAAGTTTGAAAGTGAAAAAAACAGTATGAAAGCAGAGCGATTCGCACACGTACACACGATTCACGGTCTGATCAAACTTGAGAAAGCAAATATAACAAAATGATTCAATAACAATGATAAGCTCACCTTTTCGTTGTAAGGCTTCGACTTCTTCAACGACCATACCGAATATGAACATATTTTCCTTGCCCATCTCTTCGGCCATTTCTACGTTGGCACCGTCGAGAGTTCCGATGGTCAATGCCCCGTTCAGTTGAAATTTCATGTTTCCGGTCCCCGACGCTTCGGTTCCGGCGGTAGAGATTTGTTCACTCAGATCGGTTGCAGGGATGATTTTTTCTGCGAGAGTCACCCTGTAGTTTTCGAGGTAGATGACCTGAAAAATAAATATTAATTAATAACAGACTTTGAATTATGAGGTGTATCTATCAGCGATTGGTTACACCCGAAACTAGCACACTGGATAAGATCTGAAACGAAGTTGTTATAGTAGATGTCGAACGACAAATCTTCATTAAGCTCACCAAGAAAATTGGTTAGCAACGTAAATATGATTCGATAAGCAGACATAAAAACCGAAACTGCTATGAGTTAGCATAAGCTCATTCAATTCTCTAATATTCATTTATGATCATATGCAAAACGCTTCTTGAAATTTTCAGGTATTCTTTACTCCTCGAAATCAAAAGAAATAGTTTCTTTCAGATCCAATTTGGTCTCCTATTTGTGACAACGATTGTTGCGGAGACTAACCGTCTGGAAATATATAAACTGGGCCTTAAGATCCAATGCATCAATCTCTTAGTAACTTTATCTAGAATATAATTGTCATAGAAACAATACAATGGTAACCATGATAATTATGTCATGTCGTTGGCAATGTTGCTATGAAATAGATATAGTGGCATTAAAAGCTAAAACCTAACATGTACCTTAAGTTTATCCCCAACAATAGGATCATTATTGACAACATTGGCAACAAAGTTTATCAATTTAATGATCTTTTTGGCAGTATAGTATCCAGGGGCAGCTTTTCCTCCGATCATAATAGTTCTTGGAACGAATTTGGCAGATGGGTTTTTCTTAATTCTGTTGTACATGGTGATGATGTGCAGGCAGTTGAGAAGTTGCCTTTTATATTCGTGGATTCGCTTTACGTGGACGTCAAATAGGGAGGCAGGATTGATCTAGAATATATTATTTTCAAATTGGAAATTATAGTTTAATATTTACCTATTGTCGAAAAATATGGACCGGTTTCACAATCAGTGATAATCTTTTGGATGTCAAGATTGTGAAAACCAGCCTAAAATCTTACAACTATGAAGAAAAACTATGTCAATGATTTAGTGCAGAGTGTAGTTCAGTTGCTTTTATTAGAAATGACGTTAGCTCCTTTTTTTGTGGGTTGCCGGAAAGCCTTATTACTAAAATGCAAAACTCATTAATTACAGATACACAGAGTTTTCAGGATTCAAAGCTTTCCTTTCAAATAGCTATTTTTTCCCTTGAGACCTCGTGGGAAAAAAACTATATCAAGAATTTCTATTCACATTATAAGACTTTTTTTCTCAGAATAGCCCTTAAAGAACATGCATTCATTCATTCAAAGTTAGGGACATAAAATCGCGACATCCTTAATTTAAATAAGAATCTACGATTTTCAGTTTTAAAATGGAAAGGAATGGAGCAGCAGGGAACATAAACCAGCCTAATGTCTAATTTCTTCGGGGTCGCACTTTGTTCTTAAATTTACTGAAATGGAACATAACTTAACACAATACTCACCTTAACACCATAATCTTTCTCCAACATCTGAGCCACCCTAAGTTTATTCTCCTGTTTGACCTTCATCACGGCTCTTTGAAAGTTGGGATCTTTGGCAAAAGCTTTGAGTTTCTGGAGCTGTTCCAGATGAACGATCCACTCTTCGCCTATACGTTCTGAGATCAAGTCACTCAGCCCAGGGTTACAGAGCAAGAGCCACCTGCGCGGAGTAATGCCGTTGGTCTTGTTTTGGAATTTGTCTGGAGTTAGTTCATAAAAATCTTTGAATCTGAAAAAATATATGGTGATTATTTTAATAATTATGAACTCATAAATCTTAAAATATATTGTCACGGCAACCATCCGAATGTTTTTGTGCTACCCTATAGAACTGGCCTTGCCGCTTGCCGTGTCTATGTATGAGTCATCACCGGCCGCGAAGATTCAGGAACGCTGGAATTATTTCGATGCCCTGGTCGAGAATCATATAGAGTGGCCTCGCTTCTTCCCGAGTATTCGTGATAGATTTGAGACTGTATATAAGTAGTAGACCTAAAGCGTTGAGTGTTGAATTGTAAAGAGCTCTTAGTTGCAAAGTTGTAAGAGTAGTTTAGTGTGTTTAATTGTATACAGTAGTAGAGAATAAAGAGAGTATTAGTTTGAAATAGTAAAAGTTGTAATTTCGATCAGAACCCACGGGAAAAATGTAACATTTGGTGTCAGAAGTTGGATTGTGAAGGGACCGGACTTGTGAAGTATTTTTCGAGGAAAGAAGAGGGTACAAGTAAGTCAACGAGACCGTTTGATTGGTGGATTCTGTATTATATAACATTCTATGGTCAATACAAGGCAACAAAGGGCAGAAATGGAGCAAATAAATAAAATGTTGGCCGATTTCATGGATAATTTAAATGCTGAGAGGCGAGCGGATCGGGAAGAGGATGAACGTAGAAGGCAAGTGGATCAGGAAGAGGAGGAACGTAAAAAGCAAATAGAATAGGACCGGCTTCAGAAAATTTTACAAGATCAAGAAGATAAAAGGCAAATAGAACAGGACCGGCTGCAGAAATGGATGCTAGATGTAGTTGTAGGCGAGCAAGGAAAATTACAGAAAATATTGGACGATAAATTTGAAAAAGAAGTAGACAATATACAAAAAGAAGTTGGACACGTACAGAAAGAAATGAAGAATCTTCAAGCAGAAGTTACCAGACTAAAAAATCAAGGACCCACCGAGAGGGTATTCGCCACAGGACAACATATCAAACCTCCAACGTATGACGGTCAAACACCCTGGACAATGTACAGAAGACAATTTGAAGCCGCTGCTGTTGCCAACGGTTGGAATAACGAAGAAATGGCTACGTCACTAGTGGTAGCGCTTCGTGGATCTGCCCTGGAACTACTACAGACCATTCCCATCAGCCAACAGGGAAAATATGACATACTTGTAGCTGCCCTGGAGAGACGATTTGGCGACCAACATAGAAGACAGCTCTATCAGGCACAAGTAAAGTCTCGACATCGGAAGCCTGGTGAAAACCTGCAAGAGTTTGAGGCAGAAGTTAGACGTCTCATTCAATTGGCATACCCGGGAGCAACAGAAAAATTTCAAGAGGAACTTGCTGCCCAATATTTCGCGGATGGTATCAGAGATCCAGAAACTCAGAAGATGCTACGTCTAGCCAAATTTGATAACAGCAGTGAAGCTTTGGGTAGAGCGCTAGAAATCGAGGCGGCCTGTAACATCTCTAAGCCAAAAATCAGGGCCGTATCCATCCAGGAAGAAAAGCCGGCAAACAGCTGTGAATTAAATGAGATGGGCGAAATTTTGAAGAAATTAACGGAAGTTCTTCAGGCCACGGGGAGATTCTGGGAATCAATAGAAGATAGGCCACGTAACCGAAATACCTCAAATCAGTGCTATAGATGTGGCATGACTGGACATTTCAAAAGAGACTGCCGAGTACAACTACGGTCTAGATCTCCATCCAGAGACTCTAGGGCCTTAAAGTAAAATCAGGAAAACTTCAATTAGTCAACATTGTGGGGCGGGTGTTGGCTAAAGAAGATAAAGCCCTCAGGATCGTCTCCATAAAAAAAAGTCTAGGAAAAAACGCCGACAGTCTAATAAAGGAAAGATCAACGGAAAAGCCATTACAATTACTGTTGACACTGGTGCGGCGGTATCTTTGGTAAAGTCCAATAGAGTAAATAGAGTAGAAGTCCTACCCATATCGAAGAATGTTGATTTACGTACGGTTACCGGTGAGACTGCTGAAGTACTTGGAGAAATGGATATTGAACTTCAACTGGGACGAATTAAATTACACCACACAGTGTTAGTAACCGACATAGAAGATGAATTTATTTTGGGGATGGATCTCATCGGTCAACATGGATTATCTTTTGACAATAAACTTAACCTTCTGAAGTTTGGCACCGAAGAGTTCATCCTTACCAAAACAGACGATGGCACACCGACTAAAGTAGTGGCGACATGTACTGTCAGAATAAGCGGAAATACCGAGCAGATAATTTTTGGGAAATTGGAGGCTTCATCGGACTTATCCAACACCACGATTTGCCTTGCAAACACCTCGTAGGCAAAGCACTAGTCAAAACCGACGGCGAAATACCGATAAGGATAGCAAATATTTCATCCAATTCCATCAAAATCAATAAAGGAGATGTGATAGCCACTTGTGTAACCAGTTGCGAAACGCAGTCAGAAGTAACACCCTCAACATCACCTAAGGAAGTCCTAAAACATTTCCAGAAGTCGTGGCATCATCTGTCTTCCGAAGAACTGAAGAGAGCTGCACAATTTATCAAAGATTAGCCTTTGAAAGGAAAAAAGGGAATACTGGAAGAACGAACATCATAAAACATAAAATCGACACTGGAAGTGCTCACCCCATACGGCAGCATCCTCGGAGGCTACCAGTGACGAAGCAGCAAGAGGTTACCACATTAGTCAACAAAATGCTTGACGATGGAATTATTGAAGAATCATCAAGCCCATGGTCGTCTCCTGTTGTCTTAGTCACCAAGAAGGATGGGACTACCAGATTCTGCGTGGACTATAAAAACCTCAATGACGTCACCAAGAAAGACAGCTATCCACTTCCCAGAATTGATGACACGTTGAGGGTACAAGGTAATTCTCATTGGTTCTCAACACTCGATTTAAAGAGCGGCTACTGGCAAGTAGGCATCGACGAACAAGATAAAGAAAAGACTGCCTTTTCTACCGGAAGTAGTTTATATCAGTTTAAAGTTATGCCCTTCGGACTATGCAATGCCCCCTACTTTTGAGCGTCTTATGGAAGTTGTTCTACGAGGCCTCACTTGGAAGACATGGTCTATCTTGATGATATAATGGTAATTGGAAAAACTTTCGAAAAGCACCTACAAAACCTGCATGAAGTTTTTACCAGAATCAAGAATTCTCAGCTCTTACTGAATCCAAAGAAATGTTTTCTTTTTCAACAAAAAGTTGAATTTCTCCGACATGTCGTGTCATCAGAGGGAATCCAAACCGACCAAGGGAAGATTACAGCAATCAAGGACTGGCCTCGTCCTCGCGACAAACATGAACTGCGGAGCTTCCTTGGACTATGTACTTATTATAGAAGATTTGTTGAAAGATTTGAAAATATAGCTGCACCTCTACATAAGCTCACTGAAGAACGAGGAAATTATAACTGGGATCATAACTTAGGTTCTGCGTTCAGGAAATTGAAAGCGGCTCTATGTTCTAGTCCAATATTGGGATATCCGGAACAAAAGGGTAAATTTGTATTGGATACAAACGCAGGCAACACCGGCACCGGGGCGGTTTTATCGCAAGTACAAGCAGGAGAAGAACGAGTTATCGAATACTACAGTCGAACACTTTCTAAACCTGAACGAAACTACTGTGTAACCCGAAAAGAACTTTTGGCAATAGTACGGTCTGTTGAGCATTTCCATGTATGGACAAGAATTTCTGATAAGGACTGATCATGCAGCACTTAAATGGCTTTTGACATGAAACAGCCGTAAGGACAGGTAGCCAGGTGGCTTGAAAAGTTACAACAATATAACTTTAAGGTTAAGCGCAGGCCAGGGACATTGCATAATAATGCAGATGCTTTATCCAGAAGACCATGCGAAGATAATTGTAAGCATTGTCAAAGAATAGATCAACGAGAAGGAATTACTCCCATTAGGCAAATGAAGTTTGAGGTTGATGAGCAGTGGACCATAGAGCAACTTAAAAAGGATCAGCTGGAGGATAGTGAAATAGTACTATTGCTAAAAGCTAGAGAAGAACATCAACCAAGACCAAGCTGGAGAGAGATTTCAACTAAAGGATTTGCTTTTAAAACTCTGTGGGCTCAGTGGCTCCCTGGTGGTGGAAAATGGACTTCTTAAACGAGCCTGGGAAAGCACCGATGGAAAAGTAGTGATGACATAGTTAGTGGTACCAAGGAGGAAGATATCGGAAGTTCTGGAAGAAGTACATAATGGAAAGTCTGGTGCTCATCTCGGAGTGAACAAAACTCAACTACTGCCAGGATGTGAAATCGTGGTGTCGGCAGTGCTCAACCTGTGCCGCAAGTCAAGGGCCCAAAACAAGATCTAGGGGAAAAATGAAACAATATAATGTGGGCTTACCGTTTGAACGTATAGCCATTGACGTAGCTGGCCCTTTTCCAGAAACAAATAATGGTAACAAGTACATTTTAGTGGCAATTGCCTACTTCAGTAAATGGCCTGAAGTGTTTGCGTTCCCCAATCAAGAAGCTGTTACCATAGCAGAGGTCTTCGTGAATAACCTGTTCAGCAGATTTGGTGTTCCGTTAGAGCTGCACTCAGATCAAGGATGCAACTTCGAATTCAAGGTTTTCCAGAAAGTCTGTGATTTACTCAACATCCATAAAACACGGACTACAGCCTTACATCCACAATCAGACGGAATGGTTGAGAGGTATAACAAGACCATTGAAGAACATTTATCCAAGGTCGTAGATGAACATCAGAAGGATTGGGACCAACACATACCACTATTTTTGATGACCTATAGATCAGCAGTCCATGACACGACAGGACTTACACCAGCCATGGTTTTATTTGGAAGAGAACTCCGTTTACCCTGTGACCTATTATTCGGAACGCCAGACAACCAGGCTATGGAAATTCAAGACTACGCGGACTCTCTTAAGGAAAAGTTTCTATACATCCATGAATTAGTCAGAGAAAACACGGAGAAAGCCAGTGACCGAATGAAGACACGATATGATCTCAAAGCTAATTCAATGGGATTTCAGATGAACAATACAGTCTGGTTATATGATCCGCAAAGGAAGAAAGGAAGATCTCCCAAGCTAACGCCAGTATGACCAAGTAGTGTATAGAATTTAACGTAGCCCCAGAAGCAAACTGAAAGTTGTCCACCTCGACAGGCTCAAAGCAAATCACGGACAGGAAGTAGCTGATCGGGACGATCAGGTTTAAGAGGGAGGCAATGTCACAGCTAGCAACCATCCGATTGTTTTTGTGCTGCCCTATACAACTGGCCTTGCCGCTTGCCGCGTCTATGTATGAGTCATCGCCGCGCTGGGAGCGAAAATTCAGGAACGCTGGAATTATCTCGATGCCCTGGTCGAGAATCATATAGAGTGGTCTCGCTTCTTCCCGAGTATTCGTGATAGATTTGAGATTGTATATAAGTAGCAGACCTAAAGCACTTTGTTAGTTAATCATTGAGTGTTGAATTGTAAAGAGCTATTAGTTGCAAAGTTATAAGAGTAGTTTAGTGTGTTTAATTGTATACAGTGGTAGAGAATAAAGATAGTATTAGTTTGAAATAGTAAAAGTTGTAATTTCGGTCAGAACCTACGGAAAAAACGTAACAATATGTTACAATGGTTGAGGCACTTGTATTTATTTTTCCAATCGAAAAAAGGTATAAATAGGTACACATTAAATTAATATACTTTACAATAATTTTATTATTTGTATCATGTGCCTGTACTTTAAATTAGTTCTATGGCCAACACTCAGTGTTGGGTGTGAGTTTTTAAAAGTATGATGTAATGGAAAATAGTGATGTGCATAACCGAATTATTTCGAAAACCGAATTATTTGTATTCAAATAATATTAATAACCGAATGATTATTTGAATAATCATTCGAATAAATTCAGGTTAGTGATCATAGCCAGTTAGGAAGGAGGTTCAGCGTCATCGGCATCGTATTAGTAACTACTGTAACTGTCTTATTAAATATGGCTTAATAAATAACAATAGAATACGAGTAAATATTTGATTTCGCAATATTATTAAATAAAATAAAATAAATAGAATTTTACGTTTTTAAATCAAAAATACTTAAACTCCAAAATATGATTTTTGGATGTGTTGATTACATGTAATGAACATAATTATTAAAAATCTACTGTGCAAAAAAGTATTTCTCTCTGGCGATGTATTTATAGTACTATAATAATATTAATAGTACATATTATATTGTTATAGCTATATTACGACTTATGTATTGCTCTATTGCTCCTACATTCTAAATTCCAACATATAACTTAAAAACTAAACAAACATTAGGTGATAATTGGTGTTATGTAATGGAAAGCAGGCCGTATTCAATATTCATTACGAAGAAGTGTATAAAAGAAATATGTGGGGCTGCTTGCTAATCGCAACGAAAAATATCGACCGGCCGGATCGAAAGCGACCACCTTTTATTTTGATTCTTTGAAGATGCCAACAAGTTGCTGTATTTGCACTTTTTAGGCGTTCAGGCGCCGAAAATTGGATATTTTTTTTATGTTAGGTACGCAATAAAAGTAAATTATGTAATCTTAACTTAATATTCGCTAGTTTTCAACCCCCCAAGTTCGGCTTCCACATTCCACATCCTACCGGTACATTTGAAATTTTAAAACTCATCTTTTATTTGAAAACATCGAAACTTGCTTCATAACTCATAACTAAATTAAAACCGCTCCTTGCTCGTTGATCGTTCGACGGAACGACGACAGCGAGGCTTGTTCCTTCGTAGTTCGTGTTCTTATTTGAATTCGTACGTATCAGGTTCAGGTTATTTTTCATCCGAATACTTGTCGTTGAATAATACAGTTTATTTTAATAATCGGATAACAGGTTATTTTTCATTCGAATAAGCCCATCACTAAATTGGAAAATATATTTATTTGTTAAATTGCATTCACTTTAAAAGAATGTATAAAACTGCCATTATAGATCTACTGAATGTGCCATAGCTAAGGCACAATCTTTATAGAACTGATTTAAATTACAGGCATATAAGTAGATTAAATTTATAGAGATTTCAGTAAAGTCTTTGATTTCTTGTTAATTCAACTGGAGGCTATAGGCTTTTCAGCTTCTTGAATAAAATGGTTGGATGAGTTTCCTAAAGGACCGATCGCAGATCTATTAGCAACATTCTCCTATTGATAGAACTCTTCGTCTCCTTAATAACGATTATAGGAATGTGATTTGTTTTCCGACAGCTTAATAAGCTTTAAAAGATAATTTAAAATGTGATGCTACACAACCAATTATGATATTCTATGAGATAATTCAGGTGCCGTCCTTTATATTTGTATAACATATTGTAAAAATAGGGTAACTCGTCAACTAAAAGAACTAAAATAAAATAAGTAAATTGCTCTGAAAAACAAACACTACTCTACATAAAATAATTTAAAAAAAACCTCCAGAAAACAATTTTCAGAATAGTATGCCACATGTTGATGTTAAAATTACTATTTCTAGATAATGCTTTAATAACAAAAGAGTTAGAGAATAAAATATTTTCCAATGCACCTTTTAGGAACTAATAATATTTCAAAGATAGTAAAGTAACTACTTTGACGCTTGACACGTTAATGTAAATGAAAGTGTGGAATAATAAAAGAACTATTCAAGCTCAACTTACAAATCTCTCTTAATAATATCCGAATGAAGCTGCGCCACACCGTTCACAACATGACTGCCTACAATACTCAAATTGGCCATGTTCACTCTTTTCTCTCCATCCTCTTCTATCAAGGACATACGTTTCATTCTGTCGAAATCTCCTGGCCACCGCTTCTCTACTTCTTGGAGATGGTGGAAGTTGATCTTGTAGATGATGTCCAGATGCCTAGGCAGGATATTTTGCATCATGGATACCGTCCAACGTTCGAGAGCTTCTGGAAGAACCTGTAAGTAAGTTTAAAACTTTTTAACCATATTGTCAATAAGGGAAGAAGGTCAGTGTAGTTTTTAAGACCAAGTAGGGAATTCGTTGTTTGTATGTGAAGTATCAATCTAATCTAAGCATCTTGAATGTGAAGCAAAATAGTCGTTGAAAAAAATTGCACTTTAAAACTTAATGCTAAATACAGGAACTTGTCTGCCATTATATCCTAAACAAACAACTTACTGTGTGGTTAGTATAGCCACAAGTTTTACGGGTGATATCCCAAGCTTTTTCCCATGATAATCCTTCAACATCCACTAACAATCTCATCAATTCAGGAATAGCGAGAGCTGGGTGAGTGTCATTCAGTTGAATTGCAACCTAGAAACATATTAGAAGCTAAATTAAACTATAGCATCGTAGTTTGACTCTTTCAGTGTTCTGAAGGACGATATTAAAACTATATCTGTCGAAATGGCCAAAAAATTATTATTTTTACCTCTATTTGCAATAATTGCTCACCTTTTCAGGGAAATGATCAAAATTGTCTCTAGTTGCAGATCTTGCACCAAATTTAGCCGATTTGAATCGACGAATGATGTCTTGTAATGTAGCGGCCACCATGAAGTACTCCTGCTTCAGACGCAGTTCCTTGCCTTCGAAGAAATTATCATTTGGATAAAGAACTCTGGAAATGTTTTCTGCCAGGTTTCTGTCCAGAACAGCTTGGATGTAATCACCATCGTTGACTGAAAAGGGTAGAAAGTTGCAAAAATTCAATGGGCTATTGTATTAAATACCAAAGTAGACTAATTCTCTATTATTTTCCAGTGTTTTAATAAAGCTGAAGATTGTACTGTATCACTGCCTATTCTTAAATATACAAGTTTATATGAAGCTGTTGAAGATAGTACATTAATAAGTCAATTAACCAAACGGCTTCCAAAAATCTTTCTAACTCCCTACAAGATCAAGCTTAAATATTGATAGCCCACATAGTGTGTTAACTAAATATCTATACATATTTGGTATATATTTTAGGAATATTTATCCAAAACGTTTATATTTGTTTAGTCTCATTTAATAAAATATAAACTGAAACAAGACATTACCCTAATATTTTTACAATTCGTTTCCTACAGCACTGCCTTTTGCTTTCGGAAAACAACTTATTTTGGCATATATTATGCTAGCAATATATAACCAAATTGAAATCTAGGATATATTAAAGCAAAGTTACAAAGCTCCACACTATTATCACATTTTACATTTTCCCGACAATAACCCACTGCTTCAGTCTATTACCATTCTACTTTCGAGGAAAGGAGTACCGATTCTTGACGGAAATAGCTTGGTATCTGGGTAGACTCTGGTTTTAAACCTGAACAGACTAATTTTCAGTTATTAACTAATGACTGTTGTTAGCAATAACTACAATGGCGATAGACTGATGTAACATGCTAGCTTTCATTTTGCATCAAATCAAGTTTAAATGTTAATATAGGGTTTTATTACCTTGCAATTGATTGCCTTTGGCTCCACAAAAGTTTACAAATTCTTAGAGCCTCTTCGGCTCTGGCTCCAGGGTGTAAACAGCACAAGTGCTAGTTGGAGCCAGAGCCGAAGAGGCTCTAAGAATTTGTAAACTTTTGTGGAGCCAAAGGCAATCAATTGCAAGGTAAACATGAATCCTCCACAACAATATAGAACATATCTACATCAAAGGTATGGGCCTATTATTTGTTCTACTTTTAGAGATTTAGAAAATAAACATAAAAAGCTATTGCATTTTGAAAACAGTTTAACTTTTTTACACAAATGCAAACACGACAACTTGGTTCCTAAAGGTTTAAGACTTCAATACAACAATCAAAAAACCATAAAAATCTTAGAAAGAGTAAGTAATGCTCTATGACGAGAAAGATTACAGTTTCATATATTTAATAAATGTAAAATTGAAAAAGAAATTAATAATTTAAAATTAAACTTGCAAAACCAAATTTTACCTATTGATTTCAATCATATTTGCAACTGTGTGCGCAACAGTTATTTAATAAATTTTGATAAACAAAAACGTGTTCATATAAATAAATTTAATCTCATTCAAGAAAAATTAAACAAAGAAATTTCTAATGCCAAAAATAACGACTTTATTGAAAAAACTGTAATCAATTTGTCTGATAGAGTATTATCCGATGTTGATAAACTTGTTCTTTCTAAAGGTTTAAATTACTCAGTTACACCCAAAATCGTTCCTAAGTTTGATATAATTTCAGCAATTGAAGAAACACAAAACTTACCAGAAGAACATAAAGACGAATTTAGAATTAGAACTAAAATCACACTAGAAAAACCATTTAAAATTAAACAAAACTTAACATACACAGAACAAAGAGCATTACAATCATTAAAAAGAGATCACTATTAAAATTCTCCCAGCCGATAAAGGTAATTCAACCGTAATAATGAATTGCATTACTTACGATGAAAAGATAATGTCTCTTTTAAATGACGGTAATTACTCAATACTAAATAATGATCCAACAGAACGTATCGAGAGACAGATATACAATATGTTAAAAAAACACAAAAATCAGTTCAATGATATAGAAAGATTCAAACTGACACACAATAGTAAAACACCGCATTTTTATGGAGTACCGAAAATACATAAACTAAATATTCCTCTACCTCCAATACTCAGCTGTATAAATTCACCAACTCACCCCATTGCTAAATATCTACTCAACATTCTTAATCCACTTGCTAACAACACTAGCTCATATATAAGAAACTCAACATTTTTTAGAAAAACTATCACAAATTAATTTGAATCCTAACGATACTCTGGTAAGTTTTGATGTTGTTAGTCTTTTTACCAACGTACCTGTTGATAAAACTTTAAATATTGTAAGAAACAAATTAGCAAATGATACTAACCTTGGTGAACGTACAAAACTTAATATTGACACCATACTTGAATTACTTACTTTTTGCGTAAAAACTACATATTTTCAATACAATACCAATTACTATCAACAAAACAATGGTATGGCTATGGATTCGCCTTTATCACCTTTATTAAGTAATATTTTTAAGGAAAATTTTGAATTAAATTTTGTTGAAAATTATCAATATAAACCTTTAATTTGGTGGCGTTATATAGATGACATTTTTTCAATTTATCCATATAACGAACAATTTCTTAACGATTTTCTAAATCACATTAACACCAAAGAACCTACAATCAAATTCACTATAGAAAGAGAAATTAATGAACAACTTTCATTTCTTGACATTCTTATAAAAAAAAAACTTGAATAGTTTCGAGACAAAATATACAGAAAACCTACACATACAAACAGATATTTAAATTTTAAATCAAATCACCCAATAATGGTCAAAAAGCGGGTCGTAAAAAGTCTATATGATCGAATGAAAATAATTCGTAATAATCAAAATTTCAACACAGAAAAAGAATTTTTAACCAATGTTTTGATTAATAATAACTATCCTATTGATTTCATTGAAAAATGCTTTATTGATTTTGAACAACCAAATATTAGACAAAATCAAAATAGACCTATTACGAACCTCTTTATTCCATATATTCCTGGTTTATCAGACAAAATAAAACGAATAGGTAATAAATTTAACATTCGCACTATTTTCAAAACAGAAAACCATAGGCATATAATTAAAGAAAACACTCTTAGATCAAAACTAACAAAGACAAAACCTCTCAATGAAAATGAAATTACTAAAAATGTTATCTATAAGATACCATGTAAATGCAATAAATTTTATATAGGTGAAAACTGTAGACCATTATCAAAACGTATAAAAGAACACCAAACAAATATTAAAAATACACAATTCCACGAATGACATATTTGTCAACATGCATTTGATGACAATCACAGAATACAATGGAACGCTTCAAGTATTTTGGCAAAGGAACCATCATCTAAAAAACGTATAATTAAAGAAAGTGCTTTAATTTTATTAAATAAAGATGTATGTGTTGCTTCAACTTCTGTTAGTTTTAACAGCACATGGTTACTAAAAACTGAAGTTGACAAGGGACATTTAAAAATTAACTAAATCTTTTAACAAAAATCATTGAATTCTTCCTAAAGGCATAATACCAAATATCACCTCATTATTACACTTACCTAAATAGACCACTAACCAGTAATTATACGATGACATTATTATTGTCATCTTGTCAAAGTCTATTCAAAACTTGACAAATTTTGCGATAGCTTTTTACTGTTTTTTACATTTACTAACCATTTTCATTTTTAAATTTGTTCGTTCTTGACGACGGCGACAGATTTGATCCTCGCAACGTCGACCGTTTTCCAGTTTTCTTTAGGGTTTTCAGCTTCGTTAGGGTTACTAAACTAGCACTTGTGCTGTTTACACCCTGGAGCCAGAGCCGAAGAGGCTCTAAGAACGTGTAAACCTTTGTGGAGCCAAAGGCAATCAATTACAAGGTAAACATGAATCCTCCACAACAATATAGAACATATCTACATAGGGTTTTATTCTTGACTAAATGGAGAACCACTCAAGAATCGGCGATTTTCCTTAGGTCGATCCAAGTAAGGATTATTTATACGTGTAATGACCTCTACCGCCCGGTGAATGAAATGTTGAGAGTGAATTGCAGTTGCCTTTTCGTCCGGAAATTCAAAGCCGATATTGGCTGGGTTATCTTTGGAGCAGTTTTCTGTAGCGATTTGGCGTACCAATTCAGGAACGTGGGTTGCCGCTTGGGGATTTTTTATTTTTTTTGACCACGAAACATGCACGTTTCTTTAATGAATAGCGGGTCGAATGGTTATTTCCTTGTAGCTAGGTCGAGTAATTAATTAAGATAGGATTTGGTACATCAAAGTTCTGCATTTTTCCTTTCGAAATCGCTTTGGGTAAATTATTGGATGTGATAGGTCTTGACCACGTGACGTGCGGCTATACCTTTATTGGTCAGTTGTAATTTTGTAGTGATGATATTAGAGGAAGCTCTTCTGCTTCCGGGAAGTTTTCAAGGAGATCACTCTACGTTGGCTTGCCGTTTGGAGCAGTGCGGTCGGCTGGAAGTTTTTTTTTTGTCTTACCTTATGGGATTGTTCCAACCGACCGATTTTTGGAGTCTCAGGCCTTACCTTGCCTTACGTTGGTTAGTTTTGTTTGTTAGTGCCTGGAACTCACCCCGTAACTGGGATTTAATGCTGCTTTAGGTAGGTAAGCGATTTTGCTTTTTTTGTCTCTCTATTACGAATGCCGCCATTTTGGGACGCCGTGAGTGGATTTTAATTGCGTCTTAATTCTTTACAGATGCCTTCTTGTCCATCCAGGACATACCTGAGCGTTCCAACGATCTAGTCGAATAGCAACCCTTTAGAGGTAATTTTTTTATTCTCTGTTTTTCTCTTGATATTTTATTTTGATTGTTCTGAGTTTAAATGTCCTTTTGCCATGAGTTCTACATGGTTCGACCGACGGGGTACTTCGACCGGCAGGGTTTCATTTACGAGCCTTTTCAGCTCAATTCCTTGGCCACGCCAATCTGGTCTCTGGATCGTGACTTGCCCCTGGATACTGGTAGAGTCCTTCTTCGTCAGAAGAAGTCAGTGCATGGTTTCTTTCCTCCTGGAAGACCTCCAAGAAGCCATCATCTGAATGTGAGGTACCTTCCTTTACCTTTATTATTGGTATTTTTTCCCTTTTTCCCTGTTCTCTCTATCTTTAAATATATAGGCCTAACCGTAATTTTCTTCACTCTGGTTAATAAACCCGAGATCTAACTTAATTTATCTCATTAACGAAGATACGCCAAACTGTAATTTTCTTCGCTCAAGATCTAAGCTTTAACTTATTCTTTTTTTTTGTCTAACTAAGATAATTTTCTTTGCTCCGATTAATAGGTTGAACTCTAAAATTTAACTTATTTTATTCTCGAAAATTAAGATCATCTTCTTTGCTCCGACCAATAAATCAAAATTTAAGATTCAGTTTGCTTTATTCTTGTCAGTCGATAATTTTAACATTTTTAACTGGCCGAGACAGGCTCATAGTTTATTAAAATAAATCCGGTATAATTTCATGAAATTCGCTGCACAGTCGCGACGAGCTACGTGATATTTTTCTTGAGTATCGATTTATTTAGGTACCTCTATTAGGGAGCTTTCTTTCAGTAGATTTAGCATTGGTTGTGTCTTGTTCCTGATCTAGTTTTCTAACCTCTAAAAAGAGTGCCTTTATGGTCGATAGAGTTTGATTAATATCAATTATAATTGATTAACGAAGACAGCGCTCAATCTTCTGATTTGATATTTAATTAGCTGCTCAAGGCAACATTTATTATTGCCGTACCTAGTTTTAGTTATAAACATTTAAGTAGTTTGTAAAGCGCCATTGCGACGACAAATCATGGTTTGCGCGCCTCAATAAACAAGCGAATGAGGGTCTTTTATTTATGTTACTTGAACTTAGTGATTTTTAAAAGTAAGAACGTAAATTATTTTTAATTAGTTTGTTTTGTTTCAAACTCCGGTTATATTGCATAATATTTCTCTTTGAACCCCGTTAGCCACCATAAGGTAATCACGTTCGAGTGGGCAAAGTAACTTAATTACTATTTGAAGTTTTTTTTCCTATCTATCAAATAATCATATCGGCTTTTATTTGAGCGAAATAATTTAACAAATAATTGTTTTTTATTTTTCCCTTATCCATCAAGTAACTGAGTAAAATTTCTGACTTTTAGAATAGTAGGCCAATACTAGTCGTATTATTTAGCGTAAGCAGTATAGAGTACTGGACACAATTTAGTACATTATCTTTTCCATTTAACTGGAAAAATCATCACCTTATTGTTCCTTTTTTTCCTACGGGATTTATTAAATAATAAACCAACTTTCTATTTACTGAATTTACCTATGTAAAGAGAAAAGAAAAGAGGACAGCGACCGTAAGTACAGTTGATTTAGTTTCTTTGTGCTCTATGTTTGAAATGTTTTCGCTCCATTGACTTGATATAACTACTACAGTTTATTATTGACTTAGTTTTTTTGCGTCTCACTTTTCAATTTTTAATACTTACTTACTTACTTGCCTTTCATTGTTAAATTAATTCTTGGTTGTTTATTTTATTTTTCATGTGTTCGTACTGATTAAATTCGGGCATTCAAATCAACTTAATTTCGAATTTATTTAAATAATTTTCTTTTGGTAGTTGCGAAGCTTAGGCTAAAACGAGTACCATATTTCAGCTTTGGGGTATTTCTTGCTTGTGCCGTCTACAAGCCCGTGGCGCCTTATAAATAAAACCCACCCTTACTCTCCGGCATTGGAGCTAGGGCCTATTTGCACGCTTTGAAGACGATTCGTTCGCTTACGCGTCCAAACTTGTAAATTCACTCAATTTCAAATTTTTTTTTTTTATATTTGATATTATTCACCCTCGGTCTCTTCTAAGCGTAGGTGAAGGTTTTGCGCCAATTAGAAGGAAGAAAAAGCGTGGACTGAATCTTATAAATTTAAGTTACGCAAAAATGACGTCCTACTCCTGATATGTTACACAAGATGGCGGGCGACGACAGGCCAAAGGAAATTTCGGAGAATAAAAAGCCTAGAAAATCGTGTGCTCACTGTAAGAAAGATGTATTAAGTGAAGTAAAGTGTAAAAAATGCAAGTGTGTGTTTCACCCTGCGTGTTTGAAACAGTCGGGGGAGCAGAAAAGGGCAGTTTGTGCTCATGTTGAAGATATGAACCATGTAAACATTGACCTAACCTCAAAAAGTGAAAGTGATGAAATCAACTATCGCAAGGAAATGTTGGTGGAATTAAATGCGAAGGTCAGTAAACTTGTGGAAAATGAGGCACTTCTGACACAGAAAGTGAATTATATGGAAGAAAAAATAAGGACCCTGGAAGAAAAAAAAGTTCAGATCATGAACAAAAAACGGATATGGAAAAGTGTACAGCGGCGTTGCCGAATGTTAAACGAAGTACACGTGCAATACGTGCATCAAGTAGTGGCAACAATGCAGGCAATGCTGGCGCAGAGGTTGTCAATCACAACTGTGTGAGTAGGTCAAACGTTCAGCCTTTGATACAGGTACCGAACACTGCTGCCACTGAACATAAGCTTGAAAATATAAAAATATAAACATCAATAATGCGAATGAAAATGAAACAGCAATAGATGTCTTTGCCTCAAACAGCCCTCCTACAGGAGATAATGAAGACAAATGGCAAACCGTACGTAACAGGAGAGATAAAAAGCGACCTCAAACATACAATAGATCTCCTCCCATAAAAGGCACAAATAGGCAAGGGGGCCTCTTGGAGGCTGCACAAAGACTTCACTGGTTTTTTGTATCTGGACTATCGCGGAAAACAGAGGTTGCTGATGTTACTTCTTATTTAAAGGGCCATGGCATTGAAGGTTGCCTCTGTGAAAAAATGACCACTAAAAGCAAGCAGGGTCTCTTCTTTAAAACTTGGAGTGCCAAAGGAGAGTAAAGACAAAATGATGGAGCCAGCCAGTCAACCATTTTCTGAATCTGGAACGACGTCGGCTGCAGAACACTTGAATCCGAAGGCCTCTACCAACGTGGTCAACACAGAAAACGCTAAGAATGTTTTTACAATTTTACATGTAAATGTTCAGTGCATTAGAAATAAGTTTTAAGAATTTGAGGTACTCCTGAATGATAACAAATTTGACTGCTTTTGTCTTAATGAGCATTGGCTCTCTCCTGATGAGTTCTCTGCACTTAAATTTTATCAATTTGCTACCGCTGTGGGTTTTAGCAGGACTGTGAGAGCTCATGGTGGTGTGGGTGTATTTGTTCATGACAATGTTCAGTGTGCGGATCTCGATGTTGCTCATTACTCAGTGGGAATACATTGTGAAGCAGCTGGGGTTTTTCTTGCGTCTGCAGGTATACAACTTATAACCATATATAGATCACCTAATGGCAACTTTAATAAATTTCTAGAAATTATTTCCCAAATTTTGAGTTCTGTTAGTATGTCTGTGAAAACTGTTTTGACAGGGGATTTCAATGTTCACTTTTTGGTGGGTATTGACCATACAGTTCAACTCCTCGATAATCTTCTATTGTCCTTTGGACTTGGTCCCACTATGAATTTTAACACTAGGCATGGGAGTTGTCTTGATAATGTCTACACAAACATTACTGAAGACAGTCGCAGAGTGCAAATGTTTGATATGCATGGTCTTTCAGATCATTCAGGGGTTCTTTTTAGTGCTTACCTACCAGGGGAGTATAAGGAAGGAAGCATGCGTTACACCTATAAGCCAATCAATGACGTCGGTCTGTTTAATCTCTATAACTCCCTTGAAGAGTGCAATTGGGATTTTATTGCTTCGAGTGGATTAAATGTTGAAGATAAGTTTAACCATTTTATGAAAACTATTAACAATGCTGCAGATGTATGTTTCCCAGATAAAACTAAAGTATTAAAACAGGGCTCTAATAGTAACAACATTATATGGTTTAATAATAAATTAAAAGAGATGAGGGATCGATTACACACGTTGTATATAATTAACAAACATAATCCAATATTAGTAACTAAAGAAATAATTAATATCTATAGAAAACAGTATATAGGCTGGAAATTTCAAATGCTAAAAAGAGGGCTAATGATCTGTACATAAATATATCTGGCAACAGTCGGCCCTGTGGGACATTATAAGATCCAACTCTCGATCTGAGCCATCTTCAGCTTCAGATAATCTAAATGCTGAAGCATTTAATAACTTCTTTACAGGGGTTGCGGATAATATAAAGAGCGGCTTACCGCCTACAAATAGAAACTATAGTGAATACTTATCAGGATATTTTGACATCGAGCCGTTTTTGTTTGGGGAGGTTTCATACAATATGGTTCGAGATGCGATTGGTTCCTTAAAAAACAGCAGGAGCATGGACTGTTATGGCCTGAACAGCAGGATAGTTACAAATATGAAAAATATAATTGTCTATCCTTTGACAAAGCTTTTTAATCTATGTGTTTTAGAAAATGTTTCTCCTAAGGCCCTGAAAACCGCTAAAGTTATCCCAATTTTTAAAAACCAAAGGTCAGTTCATGATGAGACAAACTATCGGCCTATATCCCTGTTGCCGATATTCTCGAAGGTATTTGAGTCTCTTATGAAATTGCAAATAAATGCATACTTTGAGGACAATAACCTTTTTATTCCAAGCCAACTTGGCTTTAGAAATGGCAGGTCAACCACACTTGCGATGGAGGGTCTTATGGGATTTGTGACGGAGGGATTGGAGAGGGGTCTGGACACGTATGCCTCATTCTTTGACTTGACAAAGGCATTCGATCGTGTCTCCTTTGAGATACTTTTAAATAAACTTTCTTACTGCAATTTTCACCCGAGTAGTATTGCCTTTCTTGAGTCTTACTTACATGGACGTCAACAATATGTGTCCTTTAAACAGAATACTTCAGGTAACCTTCCCCTCAGGCATGGAGTCCCGCAGGGCTCAGTATTGGGCCCTCTATTCTTCCTGATTTACATTAATGATCTGCCTTGCTTTGCTGCTGCTTCTCCTCAGCGCAAGTTGATACTTTTTGCCGATGACACTACCAACCTGCAACGTTACCACCCCTCTGAACCCCTGGAAGCCTTAACACATGATATGAAGCTAAAAATACAAGACTGGTTTATAGCCAACCAGCATATCATGGCTATTTTGTTTCCAATATGTCCTACGCAGTTTTGAATTGGGGACACTCGCCGCATTGTGCTAGGGTCTTTGGACTTCAGAGAAGATGTATTTGTATATTGGCGGGACTAAAATATAGGGATTGCTGTCGGATGTGCTTCCCAGTGTTAAATATTCTTACTTTTCCATCCATCTACATTCTGGCTTGCCTCACCTATGTTAGGGAATATATTTCACAGTACACCACTTATCATGAGGTACACAGATTTGCTACACAAAGTAACTCGAACATAGTGCCTGACTTCCACAGGCTTGCAAGTGCCCCTTTTGTTTTTTAATGTCTTGCCTGAGCATGTGAGAGAGCTCAATGGGGTTGCCTTTAAATCTATAGTTAAGAAGTATCTCAAAAATAATTTTAATGATGTGTGATGTGTATTTTATTTTAAATAGTATTGTTTTATATATTGACTAATTGTATATGTGTAAGGTTTTTTTTAATGTTTATCCAATCTATGTATAGTTTTGTGACTATTGTATTACCATTTTTCCTGAGTTGTAAGAGTGCTGTTGTGCAATTATTACCAATAAATATCTATCTATCTATCTATGCTCCTCAACTAGCTGCGACAAAAATTGTGTTTGAATATTGAATTTTCCATTATTCGTCTTCGACTTGCATGGAAAAGCAGCGCCACGTCGAGGAATCTTTGTAAATGTTTATGGATTATAATAAAAAACTAAACTTTAAACAGTGCTAACTCAAAATATACTTCGCTGTTGAAAGGAGCTATAGAGCGTCAAACACAAAAAAAAGATGAAATTAAAAAATTTTAAAGTAGAGCATAAAATTAGGTAAAGGCTTATATAAAAGAATACACGAAAATAAAGTAATTGATACTAAAAATAGTGCCATATACGATACATCACCAACAGACATAATATATAAGAACAAATAAGTGAAAGAAATGAAAAATAAACCAGTATATACAATAACAATAACATGCTACACTAATTGAAACCGTGTGTCAAAAATTCGCCATCTTAACAGAATACTTCTGATGCAAGAAGACTTTCTGTTTAGAATATAATGTGTTTTATGAAGTATATGTGGTACTGTAAACTTTTAAGGTTTTAATATTGTAACAAATGTTAATACCAAGGACAGGATAAGCAGTTATACTTACAAAATTTTAAATTAAAATCAACAGGACTCTTTGCACTCCATAGCCTCAACGTATTCACTACGTTATTCTGGTATCCGGGAATAGGATTATCGTAAGGCAATGCGAAAACTACTTGCGTGTTGACCCATTTCTTCTTACCTTCTGGCGTCTCAATCACGTTTCCTAAAGAAACGAAAATATCATAATAAACTAAACCATCACGCTACCTGTTTTGTACATATATTAATTAGCGTTAAATACAATAATTATTAGCAATATGCCAAACTAATATAAGTTTAGTCAGTTTTCTCATGGTGGGCCATCTTTATTTTGATACTAACCATAAAAATTAACTGGGAGCATATATTCCGGTCTAGCTTTTTCCCAGGGGTTACCAAAACGCAACCAGTCATCTGACTCTTCGTGCTGTTCGCCGTTGATAATTCGCTGAGCGAAAATACCGTATTCATAGCGGATACCGTAACCATAGGCAGGCATACCTAAAATAATAATATGAACTATTAAGGTCCAGATTTCGAAGGAAGAAAGAATTCATTTGTAAAAATTTAAAATTGAAGAAATACATTTAAAAAGAAACGAAAGGTTTCGCATGTTTCAGTACAGGTTTCTTTGGTAGGATGTATAACTTTTCACCTTATTCAAATAGATAACAATAAGATCATGCACTTTCTCTAATTCTAATATTTAAAAGAAAAGGTGAAAAATATATGTCTCTATGTCATAACATCAATGATTTAAAACGGTTGTGGTTGTAATATTATTAGGAAACTCAAACTGCAGTATCTCTAGTATACCTAATGTGGCCATTGAATCCAAGAAACAGGCAGCCAATCGCCCAAGACCACCATTCCCAAGCCCGGCATCTTCTTCCATGTCTTCAAGCTCTTCAATGTCCAAACCAAGTTGGTACAAGGCTTCGTCGCAAGAAGTCTGAATACCCAAGTTGATCATGGTATTTGTTAGGGCCCTTCCCATATAGAATTCTAGGGAGAGGTAATAGGTTCTCTGAAAAAAAAAAAAAAATTAGGAAGGTGCGTCAGCTATGTTAGAATAAGAATAGTGATAAGAACTAGAAATAATACACTTATGGCTTCAAATGCAATTGGATACATTCTCAAAATGAAAAATTATGACTTTGAAGGCAATGTGGAAAGTCCAGAAATGTGTATTAATTTCCCTTCAAATAGCAACCTAGTTGAAGGAATTCGCAATTCGCAATTTCCATATGAAAGGTTAGATTGGACTAAGGCAAAAATAAGCAGTCCTAGCAATATCCAATCCAAGGTTGTCCGATATAACGAGCGTAGCAGCTCGACGCAATTTTGATATTTAAAATTTTGATATACTCCTCAAATTTTAAACTGTTATCTATGGTTAAGCCTAGAAACTTGTTTATTTCAGGATTTGATAATATCTCATCTTCCAAACGGATATATATATATAATATCACATTTAAAATTTAAAACATTACTTTTAGAACCATTAAAGGATAAACGATTTGCATCGCACCACTCCTTTATAAGAGACACATCATTCTGACCACAGTAAGACTCTCAACATCAGGATCATGCCATATAGAACCGTCTGATCATCTGCAAATGCAGTAATTTTTCCACTGATTGGAAGGTGAGCAATGTCATTTACAAAACCAAAAAAAAAGAGAATATTTTTGTTCCAGATATATGACTTAAGTAATCTAGTGGATTTTTTTTTTGAGTTAATTTTACCAGAGAGGTTACCATCTGTGCTACAGTAGAAGGAGTTAAGGTCATTAGGCTTTAGGTCAGAAGAAATAGAATAAGAGTTTTTTTCCTCTTAATTTGTTAATATATTTCCAGGATTCCTTTGTTTTGTTTGAAGACTTCTCTATTTTATTTTTATATACTCTTTTTGCAATTTTAATTGTTCTTTTAAAAATATTTATTATCTCGTATTTACCGCTGATTCTTTAAGACCTTTAGTATACCAGGGACAACCTTTTGTTTTATTAATATTAACTTTAGGAAATGCTGTGTTAAATTTGCTACTGAAAGTAGATAAAAATGTTCCAAAGAATTCCCACTTGAAAAAATTCTCTGCTAGTCAGTTTGACCACATAGCAAAGTAAACTTTCTAATATAAATCTTCGAAAATAGTCTCCCTCTCCTAACATTACCTTTAGTACTTGTGCTTTTTATTGGAAATGAATAATAAACCGCCTGATCAGAGAGTCCAGCATACACGGTCGAGTTTTCCCCCACAGAGACATTAGAGGAAGAGCAAACATAATCTATAGTTGAGGTAATTCTAGTAGGCTGATCAACATGCATGGATAAGCTATTTGACTTAAAAATGTTTCCAATTGCTTGTTTCGACAGGAGCGATCCATATAGCATATAGCACTAAACAACCTTGTCGGAAACATAACACGGACGGTAGACAACAGGCGTATCGCGTTGGGTATGTTCTTAGACATTGAAGGAGCATTCAATAATGCATTACCAAACTCCTTATACACAGCATTATCTGAACAACTATCTGTGAACCCTCACAAAACAGTTATAGTACCGCTCCCCAAGAAGAAAATTCTGGAAAACTTAAGACCTCCTTCACTCAAAGGAGAACAGTGAAGTATCTGGGAATTACCCTAGACAAAACACTTAACTGGAATGCGCATCTGGATAAAATTGCTGCAAAAACGAAACTGTCATTATCGACTTGCAGACGTATTTGTGGCAGAACATGGTGCATATATCCCAAACAAATACACTGGCTATATATTGCGGCCATAAGACCAATGATAACATATGGAGCAGTAGCTTGGTCTTGGTACTCTAACTAAGAGCCTACAGAGCTCCGCGAGAATCAAATTGTCCACCTTACAAAGACAAGCGTGTCTGGCAATTAGTGCCGTCTTCGGCACTACACCCTCGGCAGCGCTTGAGGGTCATCTAAATATGTCACCTCTCCAAATATTGGAGAGGGAGGCCAGATAGGCTACGTATAGATTGACACAGGCGGAAGGCAACAACCCGCAAGCGATCATCATGGTGCCCAACAAGTTGAAAAACGCTAATGAGCGGGACAGTGTGTTGGATCTACCATCAGATGTTATGCCTACCAAAACTAGCTATTACCATGCCTATGACGTCCTCCTACCAGAGAGGGACGAATAGGCAAAAGATTCCGAATATCTGAGAACAACAGAAAATAGCTGGTTCACTGACGGCTCTAAGAACCAATGATGGTATAGGAGCCGCTGCATGGAATAAAAATGGTAAGGTTGAGCTTAAGTGTTCCCTAGGCAAACGTGCAACCATTTTTCAGGCTGAAGTTAAAACCATTGATATGACTGCACAGTGGCTCATCGATAGAAACTAAAGGCAAGTCAATCAAAATATTCTCGGACAGTCAAGCGGCTTTAAAAGCTGTTAAATCTAGCCGTTGTTCATCCAGGGCAGTATGGAACGGCGAGGAACTACTCACCAAACTAGGTAGAAAGAAAATAAACTTACACTGATCTGGATACCTGGACATACAGGATATGAAGACAACGAAACAGCTGATGCTCTTGCGAAGCAAGCGGCCGCAACGGCCTTCATAGGACCAGAAACGGTGCTGGGAATAGCTTATAACACAGCTAAAGAAGCCCTCTCCAGATGGACACAACAGCAGTTTGTAGACAAATGGAGAGTTACCGGGCCTAACTCATTCAAAGATGGCGGTGAATCTGCCATCAGGAGTGAGAACTAAACAACTTCTTCAACTTGGCCGACAACAGGTGCAGGCCTGTAGTTGGCATGTATACTGGGCATTGTCGACTAAGAAGCCACATGAACAAGATAGGGCTTTCCGAAGAAAAGGAATGCCGTTTGTGCTTGGAGAACAAAGAAACAATGAGCATGCTACTGCCCGGCAATGGAAAGAACCAGACAAACGGTGTTTGGAAATTCTCAATTACACTTGCAGATTTGAAAACTATCCACCCCAGAAAGCTATTCGATTTCATGAAAAATATCGAGCCTCTGGCCTACTGGAAACTACAGATGTGAGCCGCATTAAACCAAGGGTCGCAATGGAGGTCTTCATTTGGGCCCACTCACGCGTACAAATACAATGCTTTTGGAGATCTGTAGACACCCAATATGTATGAATTCAACTTGGAATAAAATACAATTGAGAATTCACAAATTCTTTTCTCCAAAAGATGGTTAAACTTACTTATAGTAACACATTCAAAATTATTCAAAAATTCTTTTTAAATCATAAATATTAGAGTCCCTCCGTGGGAACTTACTTCCCTAGAAAACCTACAAACTAAGAAATAATTTGGAATGTTAATGGGTTCAGCTAGTCCCACCAATGCTCGACAACTACTACAATTTTAGGAAAATTTCAGCCTGAGCCACTGCAAGGTCGATCTCTAAAAAATACACTTGTTGGCTCAGTTGTTGGTCTTGCTTTGGTGTGTTTGATGGTCATATCTTATAGCAGAAGAATGTTCAGCATGAGTTTGTATACTTATTTGTTTCAGAAAAGAATTTATTAAAATTATATAAAAAGTTCTTAATAAAAATTGTAATTTTTTTAGGTTGGAACGAAACAATGTTAGTTCATAGAAGGAATGAAGATAGAGAACTATTTTGTTGCTATTTTTATAAATTTTGACCAGGAAAATCAAGGCTATGAAGTCAATACGACTGACATTCTAAGAACACAATCTTTTGCACCTGAAAATGATAACAATACAGCAGATACTGAAAAGGAAAACCAATATTACTATTTTGGAACTGATAGAGATGACTGAATTAGAACATGAACCATGTCACCAGACTGAATACAACCAGACTGAAAAGAAAGAAAGAAGAGGAATCAATAAAACAAAACTTGTAGAGTATTCTGATAATAATTTCAGTGATGTAGTGGTAACTGTTTCAACCAATGTATTGTTAAAGTGAATGTTGCCACCGACTACAGCATGGCTGTAATTGAAGACAAAACATATTCAACCCTTAACCGGTAACGTGCCGTCTGTGAGACTGCAACCATTTTAATTTGTAAAGTTTTCTGGAAACGGGATAACTTTCCAGGCCAATGAGCTCACCTAATCTTTCTTCTATTGGTACCCCACTTAACACCAAACTCGCGGTAGATTGGGGTAATCGACGTTTGAGATAGGTATAATAGTTATTCTAGCGCAGTCCGTGAGACGGCACGTTCCGGTTTACGTAAGAATTTATCTCTACTGATAGTCATGGCAGGTCCGTCAAAACGCGTCCGTTTTTTGCATATGCCGTAATTTAGTCATTATTAATCGCAAATTGAAGAAAATCACATATCTTTAACATTATTTTTGTGCTACTTTGGCTTGTCAAAAATCTGTCTGTATATTTTAGTTTAGTTTGAATATTTACTATCTCATGGTCTTTTTCTTTAAGCTGTTCTGATATTTTATATAAAAATATTTAAAAAAGTATGTCCTTAAGTGTCCTGTATACATATAATTAAATATAACTAAAAGGGTTTTCATTTTTCTTGCTGCCAAAAAGTGAAAGTCTCACAGACTGCACGTTACCAACTGTGTTCCACATTTTCACGTTACTGGTTAAGGGTCAAAGGAGGTGAACAAACAAATGAGGATAATGAAAACATAAGTGAAGAAATCGGAAGATTATTATTAAATTAGGATTTCAGAGTTGCGGATACAATTGAAGAATCTACATTTCGTGAATTAAAAGGCAGTGTTTTCGCAGAAAAAACGGAAAAATACTGCCAAATCCATGTGTATGAACGAATGAAACTCTTTTACTGTCAAAGGGAGAAGAAAGTTGTTTAATCAATTTTGAAAACTTGAAAATAGTTTGGACAAAAGAAATTTCATAAATGGCTGGGTTAGTGGTGTTCCTATAAAAAGAACAATGATAACCACAATACAGTAATCATGGCGAAGTTAGACATACCACATGTTCGGTGATACCACCTTCAGAAGAGAGTGTGTGTGTCTACAATTCTTTTTGAACATCTTAAAGATAACACGAACTCTATACATGGAAAAAAGTTTCATCAGTCAGGCAGAGCAAATCTCATTAACATCTCTCTTGCCGTCCTTTCACCCCAAAAATAACTATGCATTTTGCAAGATTTGTTTTGCTCTTCAAGGAAAAGTCTTTTGACATCATCTTTATCTTTCTGATGTTTGAGGTAACTACTTTTACATTGAATACACTTTTCTCGGAATGTGTCTTCCTATATTTTAATCGTTTTTAGAGAATTTTTAAAAACTTGTAATTCCAAGTGTTACGCCTATACTGTCTATAATTTTATCTGAATACATTTCTCTAAAGATTGGCAATGCTTCTAATATTTGAGGATATATACAACTGAGACGATAATCCACGACAATGGTGGGACGGCACACCTCGAAGGCTATGTATGAGTTTCGGAAATTGAATAATTTATTCAGGTGTTGCCTTATGTTTTGGTACATACCTTCCTCATCTCTGTTGGTGGGTGCCATGTATAGAGTTCGTGTTATATTTAAGATGTTCAAAAAGAATTGTAGACACACACACTCTCTTCTGAAGGTGGTATCACCGAACATGTGGTATGTCTAACTTCGCCGTGATTACTGTATTGTGGTTATCATTGTTCTTTTTATAGGAACACCACTAACCCAGTCATTTATAAAATTTCTCAAACTATTTTCAAGTTTTAAAAATTGATGAAACAACTTTCTTGTCCCTTTGACAGAAAAAGAGTTTCATTCGTTCATACACATGTTACCACATGGATTTGGCAGATTTTTTTCCGTTTTTTCTGCGAAAATACTGTCTTCTAATTCACGAAATGTAGATTCTTCAATTGTATCCTCAACTCTGAAATCCAAATTTGATAATAATTTTCCGATTTCTTCACTTTTGGTTTCATTATTAGTTCACTTTCTTTGAATATGTTTTGTCTTCAACTACAGCCATGCTGTAGTCAGTGGCAACATTCACTTTAACAATACATTGCTTGAAACAGTTACCACTACATCACTGAAATCATTATCAGAATACTCTACAAGTTTTGTTTTATTGATTCCTCTTCTTTCTTTCAACAGAGATGAGGAAGGTATGTACCAAAACATAAGGCAACACCTGAATAAATTATTCAATTTCCGAAACTCATACAAAGCCTTCGAGGTGTGCCTTCCCACCATTGTCGTGGATTATCGTCTCAGTTGTATATATCCTCAAATATTAAAAGCATTGCCAATCGTTAGAGAAATGTATTCAGATAAAATTATAGACAGTATAGGCGTAACACTTGGAATTACAAGTTTTTAAAAATTCTTTAAAAACGATTAAAATATAGGAAGACACATTCCGAGATAAATGTATTCAATGTAAAAGTACATCAAACATCAGAAAGATAAAGATGATGTCACAAGACTTTTCCTTGAAAAGCAAAAAAAATCTTGCAAAATGCATAGTTACTTTTGGGGTGAAAGGACGGCAAGAGAGATGTTAATGAGATTTGCTCTAATTTATATCTCTGCCTGACTGATGAAATTTTTTCTTTAAACGTCAAAAAACTATTATAGACGAAGTTAAAAAACCATTTTTTGGCGTTTGTCAGCGAGATTAAGGTACTTATTTACTCCTAATGAAACAATTTACGTCTTTTGGTATCTTCTGTTTGGGAGATAAAAAAGGGATGAGTATATTTGTTAGAATACTAGAAAAGCATATTTCTCAAACGTGTGAACAATGTATATAAGTTTAAAAATAAATAATGATATTATGACTTCATCTGGCCAAAGGCCAACTTGTCATTTCATAGAAAGAACATAGAAAGAATGTTTTACCACTGGCCAAAAATAATTCCAGATATTTCTCGAAATTCTCATGATATCTCCGAAAATTCCATTAATAAAATATACTTAAGCTAAAAATAAATAACTATCTGAGCTGGACAATGACTTTAATCAACGCAATTAAAATAAATTCGTTTATTTATTAGGCCACTAATAAATTGATGCTATAACATTCGCAGTGGAGGTGATTGCTTCGAAATGATAAGTTTTTATTTGGTAGTTTAGAACCCAAATTTGCATAGATACCGTAGGGATATACTTATTTATTGTTACAAAAGCAAAATTTCAATATGAATGTTTTAGAATCCAAAATAAATGCACAACGTAGATATAGCAAGGAAAAATATGGCAGTGGAATAACAATCTAGTTTCTAAACTAAAACATTTTTATTTAAATAATAAAGGCCCACCACACTAGTCTACACGACATAGAGGCCATAATATGGCTTCAGCAGATGATAAGCCTTAATAAGTAAGTATACAAAACGCATAATGGTACATTTTATAGTCTTAAAGTATGACAACCAGTTCTGGTGGGAATGTTTTCTTTATGCTCCGATTCAGATGGAAAATAATAACATAATCTACTGAATCACCGGAACAGCACTTGCAAAATGTGATTGGTTTATTTTTTCTTTAAACATCAAAAAGCGTGACTTCTTGGCACTCAGTAGACGATGCTAAAAATCACTAATAAAATAAATTATCAGTGCTCTGATTTGGTTGAAATCTGTTCATGACTGCCTAAATTGGGTATACTTTAAAGAATGAAAAATAAATCATACCATAAATCAGTCGAAAGACGGCCTAAGCTACAATTCCATGGTATTTGGATTATTGGCTTAACTTCTAGTTTGCAGTATCTTTAAAATGAAAGACAGCCCAAACTCTCTTTTGGCTACTCTTTATCAGATACCGCTAGTGACGATAGTGTTTACTTTTCTTCAGATAATCTTCACAACATGGGATGAGTGATTAAACATTGTTTAATATATGCTTATTTTTCCAAGTTTCGTAACCAAAAGTTCCGTTTTAGCAATCTGTCCAAGAGTCGTTTTAATAAATTGTAAAACATTTGACAACACTGACATTGTGATAGAAGCCTTAATTAAGGCTTTTAATACAAGTTCTCGCAGTAGCTGCAGATCAGTTGGGGTATGTACGTGCGTACGTTTGCGGCTTGCGGACAGATCCCGTTTTGTTGGGAAATCTGCCCCTATTCGTTAAGAAATTTGTTAAGAAAACTGAAACGAACTGGATACAGAAAAGCTAATTGATTTAAATGATCAGCGAGAGATAAATTATTATCAGCCTTGATTACATTCAATATATAATTACGTTTCTTCTTTCATTGGAAAATAATTTTAAAAACTGTTCTTCATTAGTCCTTAAATGTTCCCAAATATGTTGAAATTCACCAAATTCGTTTCTTTTTCTGAGTAACTTATTCATCCATACCCTTCTATATTTGTGTATTTTTCGTCTTTTTAGAAAGGCATTTTCTGCGAACTCAACGGACGTACATACGAGTACAAGATCAAAATTTCAGAGGGTTCCGCGCCTTTGTTTTGTAATATTCGCGTGTACCCGCATCCACTGTGAGAGGAGCCTAATCAGCATTTTTTTAAATAAAAATATTTCGAGGATTATTTTCGTAAGACTCTATATTTGAAGGACATAAAATTAGATGCCCTTACAGCAGGTGTTTTCCCATGTAGCTACCAATGAACTCCAGCTTTGATAATAGAAAATCTATTACTGATAAAATTTGAAAATGTAAAACATCCGTCTTTTTAGATGCATTTGGACTAAGGCCAAATTAGCAAAATTTTGGCGAGGCCAATAGATGTGGTTAATCAATTTTAAAATTAGTACCTCTGCCGTTTAAAACAGTTAAATGAAAATCTTAAATCTATGATTAAAATAGTGTTAATACACACTATTATAATACAAACCGAACAGAATATTAGAGTAGGTTTTTACTTTTTTTTTTTCTTTCCGTCATTTTAGGAGAAAATTCAAGCAAAGCGTACCAAGCTAACCAGACTAAACCAACCAACAAATAGAGGTTTAACTTTTAAGTGCAATTAGTTAAATATTTTAACAATAGTCTATGTTTGACAGCACGCAACCTCAATTATATCGCACAGAGCAGGCGCTAAGACCATAGAAACGCAGTAAACCATAGACCTTACCAAAAATTACGTACCTTTGGTAATATTCGAGGGTATAAAAGGGTTATTTGAAATTAGCATACAATATTTCATACACTTAATTACTTTATTGATTCAGATATAAAGTAATCTGTGTACGTAGATATAAGTACAAGCTATATGAAAGCAACTACATTTAGTCGTGTGTTCGACTTGCTACACAGTGTTTCTGAATGACATCAAATTTTGTTCCATGTAGTTCTAAAGGTATGCTTGATATAAAAGCAAAAGATCGTTGTTTTGACTGTACATGGTGAGCTTGTACATTAAATACCTTTCGACACTGTTAGGAATTTAGTATAACATGTGCCAATATGACAGGAGTAGTGCAAAGCGCATTAAAAGGAAAGTTCACAGATTATATTTTAACAAATAGGTCCCAACCATAGCAAAAGTTTAAGCACTTAAAAGAATACGAGAACTTACCAGAAATAAACAGAATCACCGTATGGAAACTACACAAAATAAATTTCACATAGAAGAAGCAATAACGAAAGTCAATACAAATCAACAGAGCAGAAATAGTGTGTTGGGAAGACAGTATTTGAGAAATATTCGAAAATACAGAAGCAAATGAAAAAACGTATTTTACTTGGATAAAAGATCGCTCATTGAATTAATAACTTTTATTGTTATGTAGCTATGATTCTAGCAACAGATCGTATACTGGGGCGCACTACATTAGACTTTGTTAAAAAGCCTTTCTGCATCTGAGTCTTTTTTTACTGCTCCAACTGATTCAGAAGAACTTACACAAAGATTTCGGGAAATTAAAAATAAAAACTCTGCTGGTTGGGAGGGTACGCCTAGAGTCATATATACCAGATAATGTTCTTAATGTTTGAGTTCTAGTAATAAATAATTAATTCGTTATGGGGACTTTTCCTAATCCCTTAAGGAAGCAATTGTCATTCCAGTCCACAAGGGTGGTGATGAGACGGCTCAATCTGCTTTTCGACCAATTTCCTTGATTTCTACAATCGCAAAAATTACTGAAAAGTTAATGAAAAAAGGGTCATGAACTTTGACTGTGCGAATCATGGAATAATGTTGCGGAAGCTTAAGCTGTATGGATTCAGGGGTAGTGCTTCAAGCTGGCCTCAGTCATACCTCACTGATACCAATAGGTAAGTTTCCTTAGAGCTAATTCGAAAAAATGTGAGGTTAGTGCAGGTGTTCCCCAGGGTTCTGTGTTAGGACCTACTTTATTTTTAATATAATAATGATATGACATCGCTAAATATGAGATCTAAATTTACCATGTTCGCTGATGCTGTGGCATAGTAAAAGTACCGAAGAACTTCGCTTCACAATTTTAGAGAATATTGAAAAAGTTAGTGATGCAAATCGCCTTGCATTTAGTGTCTCTAAGATCAACACTTTAACATTCAATTGTTCGGTGGGTGATATGAATCGGCTTTGGGGCCAGGAGGAGTCAGCTGTCCCCATGATTCTTGTCTACAACATCTCCTCCCTCTTTCACAACACCTATGTGCCCCAACCCAGTTCTAATAAATTTTCCGCTGTGCGCTTTTGAGCCACTTGCCCCTCCCGCCCCCTAAACCTGGCTACGCTACTGTTATAAATTCTGTAGGGTAAGGGTGGTAAGAGAATCTTGCCAAACCTTTTTCGTTCAATGCAAAATTTTAACACTGACGAGAATATTTATTTTGGAGACGGTCTGTATGATTTTTAAAAAAGTAAAAATCAATGTACTACAAATGATTACAACACCAAGCAATATAAACTCATTCCCTTATCGATACCACGCAGTGCCCAAGTTAAAAATATTATATTTTGCACTGGTAAAGAAAGTGTTAATCGTTTACTTGAAAATTTAAGAAAACTGGCATACCATAAATTTAAAATATCGGTAAAGACTCTACTATTAGAAAAAGGCATTTCCAACGTTGCATGACTAAGTTATGACGGCTACAAATAATACTACTTTTAAAATTAAAGGAATCTGACTAACTCATTGAAAATAATCACAAAAAAAAATCTGGTGAGATGCTGTGAACTATGCAATAAAGGAGGAACGAAAAAACTTATGGAAGAAACCATACAACCACTTGTTATTTTTCGAGAATCTTCGAAGGACTCTCTTGAACTGATTGATGATGACCTCGATATAATTGAGGTTGTGTGCTATCAAACATTTTTGAAACTTTTAAATCGAAAGTAAAATTTAAACAATTTTATTCGAAAATAATTTTTTTAAATTATAGACATATTGACATTTGCCAGAATTATTTCCACACAATTTAAAAATAATCTCGTGCCATGCTATATGACTAACTTGGACTTTAAAAACAATTTTTAATTAGGTATATGCAATTAAGTATGCTTATATTTCAACTAAGTTCTCAACTAAATGTAATTGGCTGATACATAAAAAAATAACTGCACCTATGACTATTATTCTTCAAGACTATTCTCTCAAGTTCCGATCTGTGTCCTACTCCTAAGACATATAAAAAAAATATTTTTTATTACGCATGCATCATAATCAACGATTATCGCACGCTGCAGCGTGCATAAAATGATGTTTATGATGTGCCTACTTTTTTAAAGGTTGCTATAAAAACATTTGATCTACCTTTTTTACTTAGATATTTACCTGCCGTTTAAATTACTATATGTCAAAATGAAGGAACACATTTAAAAACAACATTGCTTTATTCTAAATAGTAACTACGTAACTGAAAAAAGTAAAACATTTTTGAGAATATGATGCATTCGTAATAAAAAATAGCGTATGATATACGTGTATAAGACGCCTTTAAAGCCCTTGCGACTTACAAACCACTCCGCTGCGCGTCGTGTTTTGAAATATGTCGCGCGTGCTTTAAAGGCCCTCTTATACACTTATATCATAATATACTATTATTCTCGAGTTTTATAATGTTTAATCTCATTCATTTCAAATTATGTTGCACATAATGGAATATTACCTCTCAATATGTTTTTTATTTTGATACCATTACTATTACTCATTTGTTATTTACAAAATTTTATCAATAAATGACATTTACAACGGTTATTTAAAGTTAATAACAAAATAACACGTTGTAAAAATGTGTCTGTCTGCATGATATTAATGATTGTTTTTAATTAAAATGATTGCAAGATTTCTAAACATAATATTTGTTATACCTATAACATCAATAAAACGCTATGGATTTAGCTATTAATTTTCTGCCTGAGATATACATATTTTATTTATTTAATTCAGGTGCATATACAAATTACTGCGTGTCTTAAAAAGTCTAACAGTTTGCCTTCTAATAAAGGTAATCGTAGTACCCTCTTAGAGTAGAATTCCTGAACATTTTTACACTAATGGGGCAAAAACTATGAATAAAACATGTCCACGAGCAGCTCAATTAAATCATTATTATTATTGATATTAGGTGGATAGCTTCTTCCTATTATACGAGCTTCAACTTAAAAGGCTTCCTATTATGCGAATTTCACCTTAACGGAAATTGATGAAATGGGATATAAGGCAACATCCCACACCAATTTCCCTTTAAACTATACTACAAGCGGTTTGGGACCATATAGTTACCATCTCTTTGCTTTTGAGGCGCATACATGTAATTGAACAAATGAAAGAGACCGACCCTAGGTATGCGAATTAACAAAGAAAAGTTCTAAAATAATCAAATTCACCGACAAAATTGGAATACACTCAGTATTATAATAAGCTTTAAAAAACGCTCATTTCATGCAATCGTCCCAAATAAGGGTCGAGAAGCAAGTAGAATGGGGACGCGCACCGGGAATCCGGACTAACACCCGACGCGAGACCGATATGTACGTCTTTGTCTAATGCAGTGTTTAAATGTGTGGGATTGGAATGTTTGATATTTTCTTGTCGCACTTACAGAGTTAAATGGGATCATTTCCATATAAAAACGCGACAAACAAGCACGGATAGGCAGAAGAAACCTTCTCTCTAACCCTATACCTTCGCCTCGGCTGAGTGGTGTTCCTATTTACCTTCGCCTCGGCTGAGTGGTTTTCCCTATATACCTTCGCTTTCGGCTAAGTGGTGGCTTTACAACCTTAACCTTATTCCCGTAACTTATTTCCTAGCAATTATCGTTAATTCTTAAATAATTAGTCTCTGTCTTAACGATGAAACGAAGAGCCAACAAACGTAGTGCCGAACTGCCGCAGGCACTAGTTCCAGGGGAGAAGAACCTGCTTCTTCGTCCATAGGTAAATAATGGGTTTATATTTTCAATATTTTAAATGGATAAACTACAAGACTTTGTTTTAATAATGTTTTTTTTTATACTCAAAGTAAAGGGAAAGGGTACAGCTAACTCATAGTACAGTAGATTGGAGTTCGGTAAAATGCGTTCTTTTGTTTGGGACTTATTCCTGCAATAGGAGGTGTACAAAATAAATCTATTAATCAAACTAAACTTTTTTATTATAAATCAATATCAATATGAGCTATTGTTAGTAAGAACTTTAAATAGGTATTCCCCAAAATGGTAGAATTAAACAAATATAAAACTGGGACCTACTGCGTCGACTGATGCCTTCGTTCCGCCCCCCAAAAGAAACCTTCGGGTCACCCACCAAAAGAACCTGATGACGTAATTCCGTGGGGGATCCCATACGTCCTGGTCAAGATCTTACCGATTATGCTCCCTACTTGTTACTAACTTAGGTATCAATTCCTTAAGGTGTGTAGGTATACCAGGTGGTATGCACGAGGACTTCTAGAGTAAATGTTGCGAAATTACCGAGCATTGAGCACAGTGTAAGGGCATGCCTTTTGGATTTTGGTACCTAACTCCCTTGCAAAATTGTCACCACTTGTTTTAGGTTTAAGGGTCAAATGAAATGATGTAATGCAAAATAAAATGTAATTAACTAATTATACATTGTTTTATATGATAATGGTTTATTGAAATTTTGTAAGTCTCAAATATCGACATTCTCCGTTCTATTAAAGAAAATAAATGTATTAAATGGTCTATCATTGTTTTATTACCAGTATTATCTGGTACCGAGGAAGACAAGACTTCTACTTTAGGAACCTACTACTACACAACGCCAATTAAACAGGGTCTGAACCGACAGTAATAATATTTATTATCATTATTGTTACGCACACGTCCAACAAAGTTGCTGTCTTTTGGGTGCAAAAGGGTGTAGCCGGGTCAGTGGCGTTTCACAAATAAGAATACAATTCTAAGCCATGTATTTTTTTTTAAATGACCTCTAATAAAGCAGTATAATATAATAAAATTTGAAACAGATAGTCCAGTAACAAGTTCATCCTTAACCCTAAAACGTCTCATCGTACTTAAGCAGACGAGTCTGTGTGGTATATTATATAATTGGCAGCAATTAACTCGATAAACTTTATACATAAAAATTCTGTTTTCGAGACGTGGAGATTAGTTTTATCATCCGAAAGTCTAATTATAGCATCTGAATGGCAGTAAATATGTTTCCCGCGATCAAAAATAGCTGCATGCATAAGGAAGTCTAGCAGTGTCTTTTTAGTACCTATGTCGGCAAGTTTTATGGTATTACAACGATATTAGCGTAGAAAGAAAATAGAAGAACGTGTAATGATTAAATATGCATTTAATTAAATTTTCGTTGCAAAAATCGACCATATTTTGTCATAGGTACTACACTTTACATACAAATTAAACTTGATTCATTTGGAACGTGTAACTTGAAAATAACGGAATTACGAGGTCTTCGTTATGTCTGACATGGATGGCACGTACCCTGGATATCACTGGTATCAGTTGAAGAATGCTTCCACTGAGGACACCACTATGTCTAAGCAGTTTATGTTAAACGCTACGAACGAATGTCCTTTGTAAATGTCTGCGAAAATTTCCATTTCCTTCGTTAAACCATGTGTTAATTATGTTATAACCTAGGCAGACAGATTATTAGTCAGATCCTATGGAAATATCAACTTCAACCTGTGATAAGGTGCACCTCCAGTTTATCAGCAGGAGGTACGATTATATTCATAAAAACGCGTACAAGTCCTATGACTGATATTCTAATCATCCCTTTTAAGTTGTCACATATTTGCAAATGAAGTAAAGTGAAGTCACATACCAACAATTTTCCATTTTATTGATATGAAAAAGAACTACTTACACAAACAAGCCCCTATTGGATGTGCCCTTTATAATTAATAAAACTCCAGTCGCTGTCAATATTTTGCATTTTCGGCAAAGTATAGATATGGATACGAATTTCATCAGGTTTCTTAGCTTTTTGTTTTCAATCAATTATAGTAAAAAATATGTTCCTCAAAGATGAGTGTTTGTTATAATTTCCATAAGAGTGTAACTGCAGAAGCAATAATAAATAGACACTTAAGCGTTTTAGACATTGTTGTAGCTTCTCTGGCAATGGTGAAATCAGTACACGCTGAGTGTGTTGTATGTTGTATACCTATTTGCCTCCTCACTCACCTGCATTCAAAAAACGGGATAGAGTGATACTCAGATCTAGTTTTATGAATGGAATTCGCTATTGAGTTTCATAAGATATTATTATGTGGAAATCGTCCTTTGGATGGCCTAAGCACGGCACAGTTGTTATATGTGCCGTGGCCTAAGTATTAGGTTAAACTGTTTACGTGTTAACTAATCTGGTAGTTCATGTCGGAAAAACAACTCAGTTTGACGTACTTGTCAGTGTCGGAAAGACACGGACAAGTACGTCAAACTGAGTTGTTTTCGAAAAGATCATCACTAGCCCATGCTTCTAGCAGATGTAAAACATTAGCATCGATATTAGAAGTGTTTAACAGTATCATAAGATTGTTTTTTGTATGGATGAAAAGCCGTAAACCCAGGGGAAATCACCATGAATGTCACTGAACATTTTAACGGAAATACTTGAAACGATTCTAGTAATTAATAGTATACTTAAGTGTCTTTATAATAAGATACATTCAACATTTTCTTTTGAACTGCTTAAAACATTGGCTTCCAAAGAAGAAATGGATGCCTTCAACCTGTCCAATTACAAAGTTGCAGGATTCTCACTCCGCGAACGAGGTCCGAGGTCATGGTGGAGGTACTGTAATATTGGTTAAAGAACACTTAGATGTTGTTTCATTGGATTTTAACTCTTTTAATGTTGAAAGATGTGTGGAGCTTTGTGTCGCGTCAGTAAAAAATGTGTTTTTAGTCAGTATTTATAGGACGCCTGGAAGCAGCTTTGGCACTTTTCTGTCTGCAATCGAGGATGTCATAGGTCACATAGGTCAGTACAAACGCATTGTCCTGGCGAGTTACTTCAATGTGTTGTTCAATTCAAGGCAAAGTGAGTCAGCAGCCCTTGATGACCTACTTGCCACTTATGGTTTTCAACAGATGTTTTTTTGAAGCAACGCGGGGGGAAGCCTGCCTGGATAATATTTTCGTAAATTTTGATAGCAATTATTTCTTGACAAAAATAATAAATTTTAATATCTCAGACCACCTAGGCCAAATTCTGAGTTTCACTATGGAAAATAAAAAAGTTTCTATAGAAAAAAATGCATCAGGTCGATTACACATCATGGATTGCATACATTTTACTGTTTAATAGAAAATCTTTCTTGGGACTTTATAGTGGATGTAAACACTAATGTTGATGAAAAAAGTACAAATTTTCATAAACCTATTGGAGAGAGCATATCTGCAGTCCTTTCCAAAGAAAACTGTTGCGACCAGAACTGATCAACCAAACAAGGTGAGCTGGTTTAATGATGACTTTAGAGGCAGGAGGGAGTTTTTGGGCCTTTTGAATGATGTGTGCAAGCAGTATAATAGAGGTAATGATTTGAAAGCATACAAAAGTTATAGGATGGAGTATAAACGTGCTATTGTGGAAGCAAAGAGATTTGCTATGATATGATGGTATAATAAACAAGAAGAGGGGATGCAAGGGGAAGGATGCTGCGGATACAGAAATATCTCCAGAGGAATTTAATATCTTTTTCTAAAATATACCTAAAAAGATAATTGGGAGTATGCCCTAGGCCAATACTGACCCCATCCAGTACCTAAGCAATCTTAATATTCATACTGAGAACTTTGTTTTTAAAGAAATGAGTTTCATAAATATGAGGGATATTACCAACAAACTTAAAAATAAAAAAGTTCTTATTTGAGAAAGCAATGGCACAGCAAATCGTTGAATTCTTCGAAACAGAGGGACTATTTACAGATAGGCAATATGGGTTTCGACAGGGGAAAAGCACCACTTTAGGGGTGCTTGACCTTCTTGATGATATCATGAATTGCTTTGAGGATCGCAAATACATGTCGGTGCTCTTCTGAGACCCGAGCAAGGCATTTGATTGCGTCTCACATGAGCTCTTGCTGCGGAAGCTAAAGTCTTACAAATTCAGTGACAGCAGTGTCAGGCTGCTGCAGTCATATCTTAGTGACCGCTCACAGTTAGTAAGGGTGCGGGGGGTGTCATCTACAGCACTTCCATTAGAGATTGGAGTCCCACAAGGATCCATACTGGGACCAATTATTTTCTTAATCTTTATAAATGACTTACCACAATGCAACAAAAATTCCAGATTTATACTTTTTGCGGATGACACCACACACAGTTGCTGGAGAATCCCAAGGCGAAGCAGAAGAGAAACTGACGGAGGGAAGGCTCACGGTAGGGGAGTGGTTTCTGTCTAACCGACTTTTATTGAATGCAGATAAAACACAGAGTGTGCTTTTTTCCCGTAGAAACACTAATAAAAATCATGTAACACATGCAAAATTCTTAGGGGTACACATAGATATAGGGCTAACTTGGGAATATCATGTTGATACTGTATGCAAGAAACTGGGGAGTAGTATGTTTGTGCTGCGAAACCTGGTGGGGTGTATTTCACCTGAGACACTAAAAGTAGCATACTATGCTACAGTATGCTATAGTATGATATATGGCATAATGATATGGGGGGGCTCAACACATGCTACCAGGGTGTTTGGACTACAGAGAAGAGCACTGAGCATTATGGCTGGCCTTGGTTATCGGGAGGACTGCAGAGCTGCTTTTTCTGCTATGGGCATTCTCACTTTTCCCTCAGAATATATCTTGCAAAATCTGCTCTATGTAAAACGGAATGAACATATATTTAAAACTCATGAGGATTTTCATAATTATGATACGAGGGACAAGAATAATTTGGTGACTGCTTACTGCAGACTGGGAAGGTGTCAAACTAGGCCAGAGTTCATGGCTGTAAAATTATTTAATAGGCTTCCTCTAGATATAAAAATTATTTCCCTTAATCCATTTAAAAAAAAGTTAAACATATACTAATAACAAATGATTTTTATAGTTTGGATGATTTTCTTGACACCATCATTTTTGATTAGAGAATTTCTTGAAACCAGATTTTTTTGGTTGGGTATATACTGGCTGTTCTGGCATTCTGGTTCCTTAGCATTTAAGTTTTAAAATAGTGTAAGTAAATTGACTTTAATACATATTAGTGTGCTAGCTTGATCTGCCTCTAAAATTTTAAATGTCCTATAAATTACTTTAATCCAAAGACCATTATCTTATGGTGTTGTTCAGACAATGCTTTGTTTTATAATATTGGTTTAAGTATGCTTTGCCTTGTACTAACTTTTCTCTTGACGTATGTAAATACTGTATGTATATTGACATTAAAGATTATTTGATTTGATTTGATTTGAAATAAATTGAATAATTCTAAAAATACAGTTATATCAAAATAAATTTTTTTTTTTAAATTAGGTATATGCAATTAAGTATGCTTATATTCCAACTAAGTTCCCAACTAAATGTAATTGGCTGATACATAAAAAAAATACACCTATGACTATTATTCTTTCAAATTCCAATCTATGCCCTACTCCTAAGACATATAAAAATTATTTTATTCTCGAGTTTTATAATATTTAAGCTCATTGATTTCGATTTATGTTGCACATAATGGAATATTCCCTCTCAATATGTTTTTCATTTTGATACCATTGCTATTACTCATTTGTTTTTTTTGCAAAATTGTATCAATAAGTCATACTACATAAGTTACTTAAAGTTAATAACAAAATAACACGTTATACAAATGTGTCTGTCTGCATGATATTAATGATTGTTTTTAATTAAAATGATTGCAAGATTTCTAAACATAATATTTGTTATACCTAACATCAATAAAACGCTATGGATTTAGCTATTAATTTTCTGCCTTGAGATATACATATTTTATTTATTTAATTCAGGTGCATATACAAATTTCTGCATGTCTTAAAAAAGTCTAATAGTTTGCCTTCTAATAAAGGTAATCGTAGTACCACCTTAGAGTAGACTTCCTGAACATTTTTACACTAATGGGGCAAACACTATGCATAAAACATGCCCACGAGCAGCTCAATTAAATAATTATTATTATTGATATTAGGTGGATAGCTTCTTCCTATTATACGAGCTTCAACTTAAAAGGCTCCCTATTAAACGAGTTTCACCTTAAAGGAAATTGATGAAATGGGATATCTAGCAACATCCCACACCAATTTTTCTTTAAACTATACTACAAGCGGTTTGGGACAATATAGTAACCATTTCTTTGCTTTTGAGGCGCATACATGTAATTGAACAAATAAGAATACAATTCTAAGCATTGTATTTTATTCTTTTTAAAATGACCTCTAATAAAGCAGCATAATATAATAAAATTTGAAACAGTCCAGTAACAAGTTCACCCTAAACCCTAAAACGTCTCATCGTACTTAAGCAGACGAGTCTGTTCTGTATATTATATAATTGGCTGCAATTAATTCGATAGACTTTATACATAACAATTCTGTTTTCGAGCCGTGGAGATTAGTTTTATCACCCGAAAATCTAATTATAGCATCTGAATGGCAGTAAAGAGCTGCATTCATAATGAAGTCTAGCAGTGTCTTTTTAGTACCTATGTAACCAAGTTTTATTGTTTTATAACGATATTAGCGTAGAAAGAAAATAGAAGAACGTGTAATGATTAAATCTGCATCTAATCAGATTTTCGTTGCAAAAATCGACCATGTTTTGTCATAGGTACTACACTTTACATACAAATTAAACTTGATTCATTTGGAACGTGTGCCTTGAAAATAACGGAATTACGCGGTCTGAGTTATGTATGACATGCATGGCACGTACCCTGGATATCACTGGTATCAGTTGAAGAATGACCATCCAGGACACCACTCTGTCTAAGTAATTTATATTAAACGCTACGACCCAATGTTCCATCTAAATGTTTGCGAAAATTCCCATTTCCTTCGTTCAACCATGTGTTAATTATGTTGTAACCTAGGCAGACCGATTAGTCAGATCCTATGGAAATAACAATTGCAACCTGCACCTCCAGTTTATCAGCTGGAGGTACGATTATATTCATAAAAACGCGTACAAATCCTATGAGTAATATTCTAATCATCCCTTTTAAGTGCTCACATATTGGTAAATGAAGTAAAGTTAAGCCACATACCAACAATTTTCCATTTTATCGACATGAAAAAGAACTACTTACACAAGCCCATATTGGATGTGCCCTTTTTTAACTAATAAAGCTCCAGTCGCTGTCAATATTTTGCATTTTCGGCAAAGTATAGATATGGATACGGATTTCATCATGTTTCTTAGCTTTTTGTTTTCAATCAATTATAGTAAAAAATATGTTCCTCAAAGATGACTGTTTGATATAATTTCCATAAAAGTGTAACTGCAGATGCAATAATAAATAGACACAGCGTTTTAGATTTACTTTGTTGTAGCTTCTCTGACAATGGTGAAATCAGTACACGCTATGAATGTGTTGTATATTTGCCTCCTCACACACCTGCCTTCAAAAAATGGGATAGAGAGATACTCAGCTCTAGTTTTATCAATGGAAATCGCTATTGAGTTTCATAAAATATTATTAGGTGGAAATAGTTCTTTGGATGACCTGTTAGGTAATAATAATTGCTTATTACCTAATAATCGCTGATCATATTCAGAGCTTATATTAGTGAATATGACACTATATAGTCAATATTCTTATGGGTCCTTCACATTTGCAAAAATCCAAAGTAGAGACTAAGACAGTAAGTTAAGAGGGCAGATAATAAGAATTGACAAAATCTTCCGACAAAACATATTATTATCAAAACTAATCTATCTTTACTTGCATGTCAGATTAAAAACTTGCACAAACTGTTTACATGTTAATTAATCTGGTAATTAATGTCTGAAAGAAACTGACAAGTACGTCAAACTGAGTTGTTTTCGAAAAGATCATCCCTAGCCCATGCAAATCTAAGATTGTTTTTTGTATAAATGAAAAGCCGTAAACCCAGGGGAAATCACCATGGATGTCACTGAACATTTTAATGAAAATACTTGAAACGTGTCTCTCTGGATTCGATAATGGGGAAGCTCATTGTTATTGTCACTAGCAATTTGACAACATGTGTTTCACAGTTTTCCTTACAAACCGTGTATCGTATGCCTTGTTCACATTAATGATTCCTGTGTAATAATGGCCTGGAGACATTCATATGGAGTCCTAAGTTATTTACCTCGCAATGAAAGGTTGTGAGGTTCACGACAGTAGAAGGAATTTTGCAGATTTTTTGGCATCTGATTAATTCCAGACTTACGACGAGGTGCGTGGTCATAACAATCCCGGGAACCAGTTGGTATCATATCAGTATGGTCCTGGATAATTTTAAAAGGTAATTTTTTAAATAAAGATATATCAGTATGAAAACTTTGCCATTTTTGATGGCATTTAATTTAATTTTAAAATGTAATGCCTTTTTGTTTTACGTACTCTGTCAAGATTGTTTCTCTCCGGATATGTGTAAACTATTACCATTGTATAAACTATTACACTTGACACGTAACATTTAATATATAATTATATTGATTGATTGATTTAAAATAGGGATGTTGGGACATACTAGTGAAATTACTTTTTTGTTTTTTTTTTTTGCAAAGTTTTCATACATCACAAAACCTAAAAATAGTTTATGTATAAGGAAATCTCCTCGGAAATCTCTATGACCGGTGCCGTAGCTGTGGACATTGTGTTATTCATTATAAATATACGCCCCCCCCCCCCCCTAACTTTGTTATTTTTAAAGATAGAGAGCTAATTTTTTTATCAACTTGTTGGTCATCTTAATTTTTTTATTAGTGATGAAAATATTATACAGGGTGTTCCATAAGCAAACGCCAATATAAAGTTACTCTTTTTAATAGAATACCCTGCATATTATTATAGTTTTAAATTCTTCAGAAAATTCTAGATATTTCATATATAATATTCTACAGCTATCTTCAACCGTTTCCGAAATATTGTCAATTGTATGTCGATAATTTTAATAAATTTTGACAATCTGAAAAACGGTTTGCACGTTTCTATCATAGTTGTTCGCAAGCGACTGATTGAAACTAACTTTGAATATGACCGTCATTCTGGAACCTTGGGTTAAATTAAAATTAGTGCCATTTGATAGCTTGTGAAAACTAGGATAGGAATGCGAAAACAGTTTTTCTTGATATCTTAAGGTTTTTATTAGTAATGAAAATATTATACAGGGTATCCCAAAAGCAAACGACACTATAGAGGTATTTTTTTTTAATGAAACACCCTGCATATTATTGCATTTTTGAATTTTCCAGAAAACTAGATATATTTCATATACAATATTCTACAGCTATCTTTAACCGTTTCCGAAATATTGACAATTGCATGAGGATAATTTTGATAAATTTTGGCAATCTGAAAAACGATTTGCATGTTTCTATCATAGTTGTTCACAAGCTATTGATTGAAACTAACTTTGAATGTAACCGTCATTTTGTAACCTTGGGTTAAATTAAAATTACTGCCAGATAAATTTTGGCAATCTGAAAAACGGTTTGCACATTTCTATCATAGTTGTTCACAAGCTACTGATTGAAACTAACTTTAAATGTGAGCGTCATTTTGTAACCTCGGGTTAAGTTAAAATTACTGCCATTTGATAGCTTGTGAAAACTAGGATAGGAATATGAAAACAGTTTTTCTTGATATCTTTTAGATACAGCCTGTCAAAGGTACTTATATCTTTTTGGTTTACTCTGTGCCATTTTAATATAGTGGTTTATAATTTTATAATTATTAACTTGAAATTGTTTCTTTCCGGATGTGTGTAAACTATTACACTTGACACATATTATTTAATATATAATTACATTGATTGATTGATGTAAAATAGGGGTGTTGCAACATATTAGTGAAATTAGTTTTTTGTAAAATCAAAAAATAGTTTATGTATAAGGAAATCTCTATGACTAGAGCCGTAGCTGTGGACATCACTGTGCACCAGGTTATTCATTATAAATGGACCCCCCCCTTAACTTTGATATTTTTAAGAACAAAGAGCTAATTTTTTTATCGACATCATCTTAATTTTTTTATTAGTAATGAAAATATTACACAGGGTATCCCATAAGCTAACACCACTATAGCGGTAATTTTTTTTTAATGAAACACCCTGCATATTATTGCATTTATGAATTCTCTTCAACTGTTTCCAAAATATTGTCAATTGTATGTCGATAATTTTGGCAATCTGAAAAACAGTTTGCATGTTTCTATCATAGTTGTTCACAACCTATCAATTGAAACTTGAAACTAACTTTGAATTTAACCATCACTTTTTAACCTCGGGTTAAATTAAAATTAGTACCATTTGAGTTTTTTTTTATCTCTTAAAGCGCCAAAATGTATCAAAATTGTCGACATTTTATATGAAACATCTAGAATTGTCTGGAGAATTTAAAATGCAACAATATATTATAGGATGTTTAACTTAAAAAAAAGTAACTTTACATTGGCATTTACTTATGGGCACTCTGTATAATATTTTCATTACTAATAAAAAAATTAAGATGATTACCTACAAATCGATAAAAAAAAATTAGCACTTAAAAATAACAAAGTTAAGGGGGGTGTCCATTTATAATGAATAACCCTGCACATATACAAGGTTTTTTTTATATGTTGACCCCCCCTTTATCTTTTTTATTTGATGTTTCTGAAAAAAGTGATTAAAACAAAAGTTTAATGGTTTAAAACAAATGTTTAGAAAAACTATTTTTTTCATCTAGAAAGTCTGGGCGTGGTCATACTTTCTTATTTCAAATTGGTACCCCACTTTTTTATCAGATTTTTGTATTCTCCTTACAATTCTAAACATTTTTTATGTAACACACCCTATACCTAACTTTGACGCATAAAAAGATATTGACTAAAGAAAGTTGTGGTTTTTTATAAATTAATAATAAAAATTAGGTAAACATAGGTACTGGCCTTAAACTGGTCATTCACCGTGATTGTTTTAATCTCAGGTAGACTTTCTATCAATGCCATACAGAGATGAGGAAAAATTAGATTTTGTTTTTGTTTAAGAAATATAATATTATTATCTACTACAACTATTTGCAACTGTTCAATGTGCCCACCGTTCATTTAAATACACTGTATATAATCTCTCTGGATTTGATTTATACTATTGATAATAAATTGAGAATGATTCTCGTTGGTGTCCTCAATGGTCTCAATTATTCTTGTTCGTAAAACCTCTATGTTTTCCGTGGGAGTTTCATATACTTTATTGTCCAAAAATTCCCATAGGAACGAATCAAGAGGCGTCAAGTCAGGGCTATTCGGCGGCCATCTAATCGGTCCAGAGCAACCAATCCACGTTTGGTATTTCCCATTAATGTAATTTATAACCAGAAAAACTTTGTGCGCTGGGGCTTCATCCTGATGCCATATAATTTCTTTGTATTGACGGAGTGTAAGTTGTCCAGAAAATTTTTTACATCATTGGTCAATAAATTTAAATATTTTCCTCCATTTAAGAACCCGTCAATAAAAATTGGCCCAATAATTTTAGTATCTAAGAGCCCACACCTAGTTACTCGAGAGTTTTGAGTTACCCAAAATCTTACGTTTCTCCGGTTATGATTCCCTGCAGTGCTGAATGTGCACGTGTCAGACCATAATGTTTCTTTAAAAAAATTGTTGTCATCTTTTAACAATATCATTTCTTGACAAAACATAATTCTTTTTTTTTATCTTGTGTTAATTTTTGCACCGGTAGGAAACTGTTGCTGATACTCCCTTCTCGCTGCATATGCATTTTTATTATTCTTATAGAATATCCAAAGAATATCGCATTTTTCCGCATCTGTGTATGGCATTTTCTAATGGCATTGATGGAAAGTCTACCTGACATTAAAACAATCACGGCGAATTACCAGTTTAAGGCCAGTACCTATGTTTACCTGATTTTTATTATTAAATTTTAGAAAACGGCAACTTTCGTAAGTCAATATCTTTTTATACGTCAAAATTAGGTATAGGGTGTGTTACATAAAAAAATGTTTAGAATTGTTAGGAGAATACAAAAACCTAATAAAAAAATGGGGTTTCTGGAACACCCTGTAGATGAAAAAAATAGTTTTTCTAAAAATTTGTTTTAAACCATTAAACTTTTGTATTAAACACTTTTTTCACAAACATCAAATAAAAAAGGTAAAGGGGGTGTTAACAAAAATAAACTAAAGTGTAAATAAATATATACCTGCCAACTGACGACCTAAAATAGTTATTTATGCAACTAGTGGGTAAAGTGACCCTTTTTTATGAATGGGAATATTGTCCAATCCCATGAATAAAAAAAGGGTACTTTACACATGAGTAGCATACAAAATTTTTTCTACTACCGAAAAATATATGAAAAAACAAAAATAATATTAAAATGCTTTACGCACTAGTGCGTGAAATCAATTATTTTACGCACTAGTGCGTAAAATATATTATTTTACGTACTGCCCTAAACGTCAAAAAATATGTCATATTTACTTTACGCACTAGTGCGTAAAGTGAGTACTTTACGCACGGTAGTAGAAAAAATATTTGAACTATAATAAACAAAATTCCTCACCTTTAGAAATAAAGGTCAGTGAAGCTATAGTTCCGATTTGCTTTAACAAATAATCAATTGCAGTTAGTTAGCTTTGGTTCGTTTTTGATTGCGATGAAAACTAGTAAAAGCTAGCCAAATCTAACCAAGCGAGTCTCGATACAAATAAAACTGAGCTTACCTTAGGATCCACCTCGTAATAATATTGTTGAGTTCTGATCCACCTGGACACCAAATGATCCTTGACGGTGTGAGCAAGGGCAAAGTAATAGTCCCTAGTCGTAGCAACATTCCTGTCCTTTACCAGGGTATAGTGAAGGTGTCTATTGAAAGTTTTCTTGATTTCGTTCACATCGTCAATTTCTGCAATACCTCTGACACTGATTTGTTTTCTTCTTTCCACATCGCTCTGTGAAGAGGACATTTTCTCGGATATCTAGAAGACTTTTTCAAACAAACCTTTATGAGTGACCGGCAAAGGCAACTAAATACCAGAGACCCGCAATGTCTGTAAATACTAAATTCTGAATTGTTTTGGATTGCAGAGGTCACCTTCTCCCACTTTGGGACCTTGATAAAGGAGGGCTGGCGATTGCGAATTGAGCGCCTGCGTCGCCGTTGCCATGTTTCTGGCTGGGGCTGGGAAATCTTGCTGTTGCGTGTTGTGCACTGTTGTGGTTCAAAATCCGTAAACACAAGATTTTGGTTGTGGTTAACTAGGTTTAGTCAGCAGACCGTTTTTTGGAAACATCCGCCGAGTCCTCCCTCCTCGGCTTACAAAGCACAAAATATGCCGATATTTTGTGTCACAATGTTTGCAATTATTGTTTTTTTATCACTTCACGCATGGCTCTCCGCTCGCTACGGGGGCACAGCCAACAAAAACACCCAAGGCATGCCCAAAATGAAGAAAAAACTTTTTACGAACACAAGCTTAAAAAAAACATGTCACTGGAATAAGGTGGCCAGACGTCCCGCATTTTGCGGGATCGTCCTTCCTTTTTGTAAGCTGTCCATCATGTCATGTTTCCCGTAAAATGTCCCGCATTTTCAGTTTGACGATACCAAATTTACCTTTTTGTCCTTTTTTTAACAATATCGATTAGATTACTTTGCTGTATCGATACAAAGAATCCCATCTTGACAATCTTGACGGAAGCCGGAACTCGGCCGGAACCTTAGTTACTCCCGGTTTTAAGGCCTTAACACGGCACATAGTTGTTATGTGCCGTGGCCTTAACCTAAGCTAAGAAAAAGAGAGTTTTATCGACTACAGATTCGATTTTCGACGATCGTGATTTTCGGGAATCACTGACGCGTTGGCGTCTCTGGCCACCGTTGAAATTCACGTCCATCTACACCAAGGTTAATGGACTGATTAACCTTGCATCTTCACCCAATTTCCGACCTTCGGACCTGCGCATTTGGCAGCAACCCAGTGTTGTCTTCTAATATTTCACTTCACGCATGACCCTCCGCACGCTCCGGGGGCGCAACCAAACAAAACTAACCCAAGGCAATGCCCAAAATCAAGAAAAACCACTTTGAAAAATACATGAATCAGCACGTGCGCATGCGTAAAGGCTCAAAATTTGAGTAGGTAGACGAGAATACCGTTTAATCGTTTAGTCATTTGAGTGGCGCTTAATTGTTCGGTAGTCGGCATCGATTGCGGTTTGGTTTTGCGTTTTGTCAAACGTTACCTATGCATGTCTTCGCGATACAACCAGTTGTTTGCAAGTCAGCAAATGGTCTAGGGGTCTGCATGGTTAGCCTTCACTTCGGCGACCCGGGTTCAAATCCCGTTGGTTTTGTTTTTTTTTTTTAAGTACAGTTTTTCCTTGATTTTTGGGATTTTCTTGGGTTAGCACTTGGTTAGTTTTCTTTTCTTGTGCCCCGGAGCGAGCGAAGCGAGCGGAGGACCATATACTTGCCAATTGCAGGTCTTTGAATCGCATGCATTCACAAGTGCACTACGAACTGAAATATCGCCTCCCGATACTCGGCAGCCTACCATCTCACCACTTCAATCAAGTGGACTGCAATGAACTGATTGGTGATAGTATACTGCTTGAATAGGTGGTCGTGGTGAGCATTGCCGGACTGAAGAACGATGGTTGATATTCCTGGCCGTAGCACCCGATAACAAAAATAGTTGTGCATCAATTAGAGCCAGAATTGTGCACTGATTTGAATTTTAAGGTGTTTAGTATAATATCAAGTTGCCCACCGCACCGAAGTTTTTACTTATGAAATGCTCGAATCTTGCTTGAATAAATAATAAAACATGTTAGTAAATAATCGGATATGTAGCTGTATCTTTGCCCATTGTTAAGGGTTGGCCTTGCTAAGAGGCAATTTGCCAGCACGACCTTCGTCCGGGCTTAGTTAGAGCTGGAGCACAGCCGCCTCCAGGTGGAGGTGGCTGTGGCAGGAGTGACCGATGACCTTCTCAAATAAGTTATACCTTTGTTTATATAAGACAATGGTTATACCCTTGCTGGTCGGCCGTCAGCTCGGCTAAGATTGAATCCACAAGCATACGCGATCTCGTATAATCGAATATATTAACCCAAGAACCGCCTCTAAAACCTCGTAGTCAGTCCTGCCAAATTTATTGGAAATGCTAAGGGAGAGGGAGGACCTGAATAAGCTCGAGGGTCTGATGAGGTTGTTAGTAACAGAAGACGTTGCCCGTATTGCATCAGAGGGCTTCAGAGTTGCGCGCGTATTACATTGTTGACAAACACCATATTTTTAGGGTCTAGCGAATTGCTGTCAACTGGTCCGTAGCTCAGTGGTTGGACGCTGAGTATGCAATACGGCGCGGCGGCCCGGGTTCGATTCCAGTGGCAAGACACGTTTTATTTTTATTTTTAATATTATGTGTAAAAAGTTTTTTTCTTCATTTTGGGCATGCCTTGGGTTAGTTTTGGTTAGTTTCTGTTGGTTGCGCCCCCGCCCCGTAGCGAGCGGAGGGCCATACGTGAAGTGAAATATTAGATATTTTTGTCAACAATGTGATGCACGCGCAACTCTGAAGCCGTCTGATACGATAGGGGTAACGTCTTGTTAGTAACAGGCAGAGACGAGTTGAATAAACGTGGATCTTAGACCTAAGAGGTAAGTGGAACCATAAATAAAAGAATAATGATGTTAATATGGTCACACGCAAAACTGCTTCGTTGCAGTAGACCGGTGCTCTTTCAGGTTACGATAGAGCACACAAACTCGCTTTGTTTAGAACGTTGTTTGAGTAAAGGAGATTACTCAAACAACCGTTTGGTAAGATATGTACCTATTGGTGACTTGGGACATTAGAACAGTGTGATGCGCATGTCTCTTTGTTTGGGAGCGAGTAATGGTGAGGGTAGGGATGCACAAAATTTCAAAAACATCGATATATCGAATATCGATGTATCGAATACTTAAACATCGATATGTAAAAAATATCGCTTCTTAACCATCGATACATCGAAAATATCGAACAAATTACATCGATGTAGGGTTGCCGATTTTTCAGAAAAGTATCGATTCCTGGGATCGATCCAAATCGAAAGCAACAGAATCGATTCGCGATTAAATCGGATATAGTAAAATCGATCTTTAAGAAAATCGATCTTTAGTTTGTTAGTTAGTTAATAACAATACTTAAGAATTTGCGATGCAATAATATTAGATGCAATAATATTAATGATTAGGTACAACGTATTACGCCACATAGGTACTATTCTATTAAAAATATAATTAAAAGTACTTAAAACAAACTTACCTATACTAAAATACTGCTGCACTATAGCTTACAAAACGAGCAATAACTGGACTATTGTTTCAAATGTCTTACATACATCAATCAGTGCAAAAAGCAATCATAAATAGAGAAATAACAGTCTTTATCAATTTAACGACGAAGAAAAATTCAAAAAATATGTCAAAATAGGCTCACTGAAACACCCTCAATTGAATCGCAATAATAAAAGAAAAAATGATGTAATGGCTAGGTTATTAAATACGTCATACGCACGCGGCACGATAACCGATACAGTATCACAGTTTATACCGTACGGGTACACATACCACATGGTATGTGTACGGGTACGGTATAAACTGTGGCAGTATTACAGTTAGCTTAGCATTTTAGAATTCTCCCGAACGCGCGGCGGAGGATTTCCGGAATAATATGGTTACGAATTTGCGATTACGATGTTGCCGATTGCCTTGCCTGTATCGCATATTATTTGCATTCAATAATTTATAAATTTTGACGAGGCCGAAACTCGAAAATATCAGTATCAGTCATAATCAAAAAATTGTAAGTATCGATTCTAAAATCGCTTTTAAAAAGATCGATCTTCGATTAAATCGACCCAAAGAGAATCGATTAAAAAGATCGATTTTTTAACTTAAAAAAATCGATCTTCCAACCAAAAGATCGATTCTAAATCGGCAACCCTACATCGATGTATCGTAAAAAATATTATATATATTTAAGCTTTCTACATTCTACTTAATATAATTGTAAATAATAAATATTTAAGCCAACTTGACTTGACAAATTACTCGTACTGCCCGATGTTTGAATTCTCTTGCCACAGAAATTGCATTTTGACAATGTTTTGTCAGTTTTGTGAAATACTTCCACAAAGCGCCTGGAGCCATAATCAATCACTAAACACCGAAATTACTAAAACACGCCAAATTTTTAAGAACAATAAGAACAAAGAACAGGATAACATAAAAGGAACAGACTAATTAAACGATAACAAGTAGGTATATAAAAGTAAAATATAAATATTCTGAGGATGAGGCAGAGGAACCACCCGATAAAAGAATCTGCGGATACAGTTGCGACATATTTGATGTTTTACCTCAACTAAGCTGGCATGGTATTTTTAAGTTGTAAATGGTGAGAGCTATTCGCGAAAACCATTTAGCAAGAGATGGCAGATAGATCTGAAAGCTGTTTGTTTTACAACGGCGTTCTTAGAATGTTTGTTTTAATTAATAAACTAATAAATTCGTCAATATAGCTAATAGCTACTTTTAATTAAATGCACTGTAAAACATAATTTAACGTGTAAAAAAAATTAATAACAGAACAAGTTTGTAAAAAAACTAGAGGAAAACAATGCCAAAAACGTTGTTTTTTTTGGGATCCAATAGATGGCGATACTGGTAGTGGACGTGGTTCTTGGGTATTGTGCCTTAAAGCCACTGTATTTTCGCCCTTATATATATTTATCTATGACTGTATTCTTGGAAATTGACGAGAGCACAAAGTTTTCTATCTCTCGTTCGTGTTACGTCATAGTCATAGATGGAAAAAAGACGAAGCGTAAACTGAGTAATTGCGCCATTGCGCGTAACTATCGCGTTGTGATGTATCCATCGATATATCGACGATATATCGTATATCGTTGTCACATATATCGATGTACGATAATATCGACTTAAAATCCATCGATGCCAAAATATCGATATTTAAGTGTCGATATACCGATATTTTCGATGTATCGGATAATATCGTGCATCCCTAGGTGAGGGGTCCCTTTTAGACTTAAGTTTGATGCGTTAAATTAAGTTTACTGTAGCATATTTTATTTTTAAGTTGATCTTAAGATATTTGCTCTTATTTACTGTAGATTAACCTATTTACGTTGGATTGAATTTAAGTAACTGACTTTTACTATTAACTGCGACTTGTTTGTTGTCGGTTTGGGAGGTGCTAAATTGTTTTTTTTTATAGTCCAAACTACCTTTGGTGTGTTGTCCCTGTCTGAATTGATAAATGTGATGACTACGGGGTATATTCGTCTATAATTCCAGGATGATCGGGTCTGTCGAGAAGAAGGAGGATTGACGATTTGTCCAAATAGTCTGACGAGAAGTTGGGTCTCCACGGCTAGATATTTGTATGTCAGGGTGTACAAGAATCAAAAGAGAACTTGTTAAAAATGCCTTGGAAAGATATGGAGACTCGGGGGAGGGAGGTGTCAGAATGGCGTTGCTCGTAGCCAGGTCGAAAAGGAATTTCCATCATGCAGGTATTGAAACGTATCTTCGTTGAGACATGCGAACCTCCACCACATGCCACTGGACTGGAGGAACAATCGGCGCTAGGGATTAGAGCGGCGCGGCGCCTCCAACAAGCAACACTAGATATCAGACCGGCACCTTCACCACGATGTCACACGAAAAGCTGCGTATTGCAGTAGATTGGTGCTCATTCAAGTTGGGTGTTTTCAGATGGCGGTAGAGAATACTAATTCGCTTTGATTAGACACAAATGTACATCTCGGATAGTATAAAATAATGCGCATGTCTCTTTCTTGAAGAGCGACTTAATGGTGACGGGTTCTTTTTAGACTTATTTTTATTTATCAACGGGCAAAGCCCAATTACAATAGTTAGCGCTATATTCTAAATAGTCTAAACAATCAAAATAGCTCTGACAGTCACCAGCAGACTAGAAAATAACAATACAATAACAGCTACAACTCAAATTCAAACAAATTTCAATTTAGGGATAAATATGAATAATTAATTAATCAGAACCCCTTTTAGTTTAGTCACTTACTTACATCACAGCTAAAGACTTGACACAGAAATGTTTTGTAAGATGCAAAAAAATTATGTCTCATTTCAGTGTGATTAGATATAATCATGATGTTGATTAGCCAATCGGGCAGTTCTGGGAATGAAAGTACTTAAGCCATAATTAGTTCGGTGAAATGGATAATGGAAGCTATCTGCAGATTGTAGCTCTAGAAGGAAGTTGAAGTATATCAACTTGTGGAGCTGCGGCTCTTCCGTGTAATGTATTATAAAAAAAATTGAGATCTCTTCTTTTGTGACGTATTATAATTGGTGACATATTGAGCAAAGTTAGTATTTCAGAAACGGTATAGTTATCCAGGATATTTCATTTGTATGCCACCTGTTTCAAAAACTTGTGCTCGACCAAACTAAGAGTTTGAATATGGACGCCATAAAAGGGAGACCAGACGCAAGATGCATATTCCAGATGGGGGCGAACAAGAGCGCCAAGATTAGTGAAGTTTTCAGTGGTTCTTTTAATAAAACCCAGCATTTGAAAAGCCTTACTGACAACATTATAAAGGTGTTGAGAAAACTGGGGAGTTGAGTCGAAAGTGATACCCGGTCCTTGAAAAAAGAGGTATTCTCGTGATAGCATTGGTTGATCTTGTACCTTGTACTGAATATTTATTGGGGTCCTGGAACGGGAAAAGGTCATGGTCATGCATTTGCCTGGGTTGAGATTCATCCCATTCTTCAAACACCAGTCTTGCAAGTTAATCAAGTTATATTGGAGTTTATCACAATCCTCAGGAGTCCTGATCAGACAACTCAATTTGGGATCATCGGCAAAAAGCAAGTACTGACTGCAAGTGAAACATTAGTGTATATCATTAATGAAAACATTAAAGAGAAGTGGACCAAGGTGAGATCCTTGGGGCACCTCGGGGGAGGGGACATTGAGGGCCCTCGAGCGGAAATTACCGATCCTGACAATCGGTCTGCGCCCCGTCCAATAGCTCTCAAACCAAGAGATTAGTGGTTCACCAATCCCAAACCCTCCGAGCTTATGAACCAAGACACTATGGGATACTCTGTGAAACCCCTTGGAAAAGTCAGTGTGAATTGTATCAATCTGCCAGCCTCCCTCCAAGGCACCCGATAGAAAATCCACATGAGCTAGCAGATTTAACTCAGTTGACTTACGAGGTCTAAAACCGAATTGTTGATCGATTAGAAGAAGCTCAAGTAGAGGAGCCCAAAAGTCGCAAACCAAACTCTCAAAAACCTTGTAAATCGCACTCAAGACGCTTATAAGACTATAATTTGTTACTGCAAACCTGTTACTCGACTTGGCTTCAGAAAGCTTTCCTTCCAATAATCTGGGTATGTACCAGTTGGGAGTGACAGATTGAAGATATGGTAAAGAGGTCTGGAGAGATTAAAGCAGCAGTTCTAAAGAAATATTGTAGGCACTCTATCCTGAGGACACTTATTAACGTCAAGAGATGAAAGCATAGTAAAGATATCAGAAATTGTGATATGCAATTCGCGGATATGGGTAATGGACGAAGATATCTCGTGGTCGGGTGCATTAAGTGGCTGTGTGAATAGCTTGTGGAGAAGTAATCAACAAACATGTTGGGTTGGCAATATCCCTGCCAGATCCACTTGACTGGTCTAGATAGCTAAGTTCAGAAGGAAACCCGTTATTTTTCCGCTTACTGTTAACAAAGGACCAATTTGTGCTGATTGCCATTTCATTGTGATAGATATAATTATTATAAGATTCATGTGTCAATTGCTTGCATAAACGCCTCAACCCTTCAAACTACCGATAATTGTCATTAGAACGAGTTGTTTTGAAATTTTTGTGGGCAATTTTCTTATGAATTATACAATTATTAGGATTAGCAGAGAACCATATCGGGAATTTTCTGGCTTAGTATTTTTTCAAAGGTACAAAACTATCAATAGTAGTAAAAATAATTTCATACAAAATATTTAACATTGTATATACTGTCCTATCCCTAAATAAAATGGTAAAAAATTGTCTTATTTCATGAAAATTGGCGGAGTTAAGGTCTCTATAAAATCCTTCGAAGTTAAGACAAGCAGCTGCCTCCGAAGTATTTGCTTTTGTATGAGTATAAATATGAATATGAAGGGGTGGGTGGATGACAGGCGGAACTTTGTATAGTTTGGTTCGTAAACCTTGAGTGTTTTGATAGTATATGGAAAGGCTATTGGATAAATTATGAGTATTTCGTTTTTTGTTGTTATTTTAGCTACACCCTGCTGGTAATATCTAATCTGAATATTGTCTTCACCATCTGAGACACGTTGTCTGTACTCAGCTTTAATTTTAGATTCAGCTTCCGCTGCATTTTTGATAGGTCGGCATTAATAAAGATGTTTTTACCCTTTAATTTACTCCTGGATCGGATTATGCTCTGTACATCCCCTTTATATGCAGAAAAGCTTTCAAAGCCTTGTGGCCATTCTTGTCAGGCTTACCGATTCGAACCAAATTCTTGATTTCAGCATTGTCAGCTCCAAGCTGTCGGAACAGAGTATTAACATCATTAAGATCCTGATGTTGGTCAGGTAAATTGAAAATGATCAAGTTATTAGAGCGATTTTGACGCTCCTGCAGTTCAATAAAGAAGTCATTGTTCAGAACGCTAGAAGTCGGAATAGTACTCACAGAACCTACATTAGCGGGGGTTCAGTTCCCTGTCCTCCCTCAATGTTCGTATTTCAGTCCTAAGCTGGTCCAAAGCCTTCAGAATTGACTTGGATCAAACAAGATTGGTAATCCTCGCAGAGGAATTTCAAAGTGCGTTGATCTTTGAGTTCGACAACTCGGTTTCAGAGGAATTTAATCCCGAGCAAACAAGTTTGTGAATAGCCCATTTGCAGCTATCACAAAAAGTCATGAGCTTTTGATTATCCTCCACCTCATTGCATTTTAGGCAAGATCCGCAAGGTACAAAAAATAGAAAAAAATCGCGAACTATTAGTACAAACCACGAATTGATAATTGGTATGTCTCAAACAGGTGTATTCAGTATTTATTTAGCATTAAAACTCCTATTTACCATTCAAAATATAACACCACATTTAAACAAACAAACAACATAACCTCGTGTTATAGGACTTAGGTTGATACGTTGATACATTAATAAGTTTACTTTAGTATACGTTATGTTTAAGTTGATTTTAAGAGGTCTGCTTTTGTTTACTATGGATTAACTGATTTAAGTTCGTTTGAATCGAAGTAACTGACTTTCACTATTAATTGGATTGTTTTAGCGGGGAGCATCCAGGAGTCCGTTGCCCTTAAAGGTAAAATTTAGCACTGGATTACTGGATGGTGGATTAATTATGTAAATAAAGGATATGGCATCCAGTGGGGGTGCTTCCCTTAAAGGTGCAATTTAATGAACGGAGGTTGTCAGAGGAGCGGTTGCCTTAAAGGAACTTCGCACTGAACCAAGTTGTCGCTTGCTAAGTTTGCGGGCTCTTTTACATTAAATGTGTTATAGATTTCCTGAATGTTTCCAAAACATGTTAAGATAATAAGTAAAATAATTATCTTTCAAGATCAAGTACAAACTTTACACAGAGTGTTCTTTGTTCTTTTTATTAATTGTGTGAGAGGCCAGGATTAAAGCTGATCCTAGCAAAATATCGTCCCATTTTCGTTTCGCTGAGCAGGTGGCTGGTGATATGGACGATATTTACGAGCGACGGTTGCCTCGATACGTTAGGTACTTGTTGTCTTCTTTCGAGTTATTATTTTACATCAGAAATCGGATTTATTGACTTTTTTGTGTTAGTGAAATATTTCTTGTGTTCGAATACTTGTGTTTGGCATCACTATGGGTAAAAGAAAGCGTCATGCTCGTGCTCGAAGCAGTAGCTCTAGTTCTTCGAGTGACAGTGATACAGGACATGTTAAAAAAAGGGCCTCTAAGCGGTCTTACACCCCAGAAACCTCACCCCCAAGACCTTCTAAAGTGGACACAGGTTTGCTAGATATAGTAAATATGATAAGACGTGAGAAAAAAATTGGCATGTCAGTAAAAGATGTTGACATAACTGACTTTAATCCAATTTTTAATGACATTACTGAGTGGCTATGAAAAATTGATGAACTATCAAACATTTATGGCTGGTCCGATTTGAATATTTGTCATTTAGCTATTAATAAATTAAAAGGACCGGCTGAAGCTTGGTACAAAAGTTTACAAACCATTCCGAAATCTTGGTCCGCATGGAAAGCTTTATTGGTTGAGACTTTTCCGTCTACTCGTGACTTACATTCACTAATGACTGAAATGCTCACTTTTAAGCCTAAGGATAATCAAAGCTTATATGAATATTGTTTCGACCAATTATCACTTATTCGTAACATGAATTTAAATTTAGCAACTAGTGATGAAGTTAATTTAATAATAGGCGGCTTGAACAATCAAAATGTTAAATTTGCGGTTAAAGCTGCCAATATTACAGACCCTTCAAAGTTGGCGGTTTATTTACAAGTCTTTGAACCAAGAACATTTTTTGCGAATTTTCAAAGAGTTATCATAAACCTTTGGTTAAAAACCCTATTAATAAGAGCTGAGTAGTTAGATCTAGTTCTAAGGAAATAAAAAATAGTGGACATTGTTATATATGTAAGCAAGTTGGGCATAAACAGTAGAACTGCCCTCAGAATAATAGACAGGGTGGTCGTAACAAGTTGCATTGCAATTATTGTCGTTATAAGGGTCATACAATCGATAATTGTTTTAAAAAACTTAAAAAGGAAAAGGTAAATGCAGATCGCTCTTTTTCAAGAGATGCGTCAAGTTGGCCCCCCACATTCGAATTTCCTAAAAAATTTGTAATCACTTACTGTGCTCAAAGTGTGCTTTACTGTGTCGATGATATTTTGAACTGTGCTGTTTCGATACCAAAGTTATAGGGAAAAATAAGATGGGGGGCTAACTTGACGCTCAGCCCCCCCAATATTTCGGAAATCAGATCATACAAGAATGAATTCTGAT
>MU183121.1:155680-184464 GCA_016904865.1 Pissodes strobi
AAAGCACACTTAGAGCACAGTAAGTGGTTACAAATTTTTCAGAAAATTCGAATGTAGGTGGGGCCAACTGGAAGAAAATGGTCGAAAATTGAATTTTTGAGAAAAACCTAATCCAGCACAGTTCAGCACACTGCCGCTTAAACCAGAATTCATTTTTGTATGATCTGATTTCCGAAATATTGGGGGGGCTGAGCGTCAAGTTAGCCCCCCATCTTATTTTTCCCTATAACTTTCGTATCGAAACGGCACAGTTCAAAATATAATCGGCACAGTAAAGCACACTTTGAGCACAGTAAGTGATTACAAAATTTTCAGCAAATTCGAATGTGGGGGGGCCAACTTGACGCACCCTTTTTCAAGCACTTCTAAATATGTCAGGCAAGTACTATTCACTCGACTATTCATCTCTAGAGATGGTGACAAAGACAAATTTTATAAGGTAGTGAATATTAATGAACACTTTGATGCACAATGTTTTATTGATTTCGGTAGCGAATGCTCGTTAATAACTGATAATTTAGTTAGTAGGTTAGGCTTAAATGTTGTTATACTTGCGAAGCCAGTAATATTGATGGTATTCGGAGGATCGGAGATCCAAGTATGTTCAAAGGTGTTATGTAAGATTTCTATCCACTCTGTTACCTTACCAACTGAGTTACTTGTAGTTGATAGGTGTATTCCAGGTATAAACATTGTGATAGGTCAAAATTTCACAGAAGATCATAGAATTAAGTATTCACGTACAGGCCCAAAGTTACTATTTGAGTCTGCATCTCTTGATATAAAAATGTTATACAAGCGTGTCAAGAATTTAATACTGATAGGATTGGTGAAAATTCATAAATCGCATTAGATCTATTATTGAACAGTTTCCAGCCTGTTTTCCAAATAGAGGTTCAAAATTGGGTTGTATTTCTGGAATGGAAATGTCAATTAAGTTAAAATCTGATGTTCCCATTGTCCAAAGACCCTACAGGTTAGCTGAGTCAGAAAAGATCGTTTTGCGTAAAATCATCTATGATCTTATTCACGAGGGGACAATTAGGCCATCACAGTCGGCATATGCCAGTCCAGTTATAATGGTTAAGAAGAAGACAGGTGATTCTAGGTTATGTGTCGATTATAGATTAATCAACAAACAGGCTGTTAAGGAAAATTATCCTTTGCCAGTGATTGAAGATTTAATCGATAGATTAGCAGGTCTAAAATATTTTACTAGCTTGGACTGTCGTTCAGGGTACCATCAAATTAGACTTTCTAAAGAATCAATTCCTGTAACCACTTTCATAACTCCAGAAGGAAAATACGAGTATTTAAAGGTCCCGTTTCGTCCAAGTAATGCCCCCTATATTTTTCAGCGAGCCATGGATCAGATATTAGGTGATCTCATCAGGTTTGATAAAATCCTGTTGTACTTACTTAGACGATATTCTTCCGTGAGTATGGAGGAGGGATTTCACACTCTTGAACATGTTTTGACTCTATTGCAAAGTCATGGAGTTAGTTTGAACCTGGAGAAGTGTAATTTTCTTTCCAAAGAAATAGAATATCTGGGATATATCGTAGAGGATGGCCAAGTAAAACCCAGTCCTACAAAAATATCTGCAATCAGTAATTTTCCGTGTCCAAAGAATATTCATCAAATTCGACAATTTCTTGGGTTAGTTGGACACTTTCGAAAATTTGTACCTTGTTTTGCACAAAAGTCTGAAGCTCTCACCATTTTGTTAAGAATAGATCAACCGTGGCAGAGAAGCAGAAAAGCTCCTTTGAAAGTTTGAAGCAGCACATGATGTCCACTCCCATATTATCCTTGTTTGACAGTCTCAAACCAATAATTCTGTATACTGACGCTAGGCGAGTTGGTCTAGCTGGGATGCTTGTTCAATTAGAAGATGGAAACGAAAAGATTATTGGCTATTATAGTAGAATGACCTCTCCTACTGAACAAAGATATCATTCCTTTGAACTGGAAACTCTCGCTATTGTTTGTTCAGTAAAAAGATTTAGACATTACTTGATCGGAACTCACTTCAAAATATATACTGATTGTAGTGCCGTTCGAAGTGATATAAAGAAAAAAGATCTTAATCGCCGCATAGGTAGGTGGATTTTGGACTTGCAAGAGTATAACTTTGATATTTTGCATAAGCCGGGTATTCGTATTAGTCATGTAGATGCCTTAAGCTGAAACCCTGTACTTGACTGTAGTAAAGGTGTTTATGCTGCAGTCATCACAGAGAATGATTGGTTACTTTCATCACAGGAAAATGACAAAGATTTAAGTAGTATTAAGACAATTTTGCGGTCTGGTGAACGGCATGAAAATAAGGCAATATTTAATGACTATACGAGTTACGTAGAGGCCTAGTATATAGAAAAACTGATTATGGTAGTCGAGTAGTTCTTCCAAAAGCTTGCAGATGGCAAGTTTTGAGGTTCAATCATGATTCGAGCGTATCTTTGCAAGTTTTTGGTTTCCAAAAATGCGCAAATTTATCAGCAAATATGTCAACTCTTGTATAAATTGTATGTTTCACAAGATTCCTTCAGGAAAACGACCCGGTTTATTTGCACCCTATACCAAAAATTCCCCGCCCACTTCACACAATTCACATCGACCATTTGGATCCATTTTGTAAAAGTCGAAAAGGTAATAGTTATTTGGTTGTTATTGTTGATGCATTCACTAAGTTCTGCTTCATAAAAGCTGTAAAAAACACAAAGACCAAATATGTTGTACAAGAGGTGTCTGAAATTATAAAAGTGTTTGGGGTGCCAAAAAGAATCATTACCGATAGAGGTAAAGCTTTTACTTCAAAGTCGTTCAAAGAGTTTTGCGAGGAACGACAAGTGCAACTGCACTACAATGCCGTTGGAATGCCGCGTGGTAATGGTCAAGTCGAACGGTATAATAAGACAATTCTTGATTCATTGGCCACGATGGGCGCAGATAAAGATGATGATGAATGGGATGAGAACGTCAGCAACATTCAATTGGGTCTCAATAACACTCTCAATAACGCCATTGCAACTTCGCCGGCAGAAGCCTTGTTTGGCTATAGATCTGGTCCACAAAATGCAGGCTTTGTATAACCTGAAGACCCCGTGGATGGGTTTACGTAAATGAATTGTCGACATCATAGAGGCTAGTCAGCAACGACAGAAGGCCAACTTTGATATGCATCGCGCTGGTCCAAAGTCCTTTAATATCGGTGATTTAGTGCTCGTAAGAATTTCCTCTATCGTCAGCACTGGCAAGAGTCGGAAGCTTGTACCTAAGTGGAAAGGACCGTTCAAAATATCCAGGTGCCTTGAGAATGATCGGTTTGAAGTGGTTGACATACCACCAGTTCTAGAATTCCTTATACTGGAGTCTACGCCGCCGAGCAGATTAAGAAATCGGTGACCTTTGATGATTTTGAATTAGGTAAGACAGTTGGAGTGTTTATTCCTGTGTCAGTGTATTGTACGTTAGCCGTCGAGATAACTCCTGGGCACTTTGTTTAGCCGTCGGAATTTGCAATCTCTGGGCTGTACATATAAGCCGTTGGGAACAATATCCCTGGGCTTCGATGAAATTGCCTAGACCGTCCGGACTATTGTCCATGGGTTGGCAAAGTTAAGCATCATGTTGGGTTTCTCTGTGTTTTGACCGTCGAGAAATCGTTCGACCCTGTACGATGCAGAATAAATCCCTGAGATGTGGCTGTCGGGAATAAAAGTCTCTGTACCTAAATGCTGGTGGGATTGTTTGATGATCGATTGATTGTGTCCTGTCGGAGTACTTGAATCAGGAATGATTCGAAAATGAAGAGCCCGTCGGGAATATCCCTGTGGCATCAAAATACTAGTTATTGCCTCGTTCATGATAAATCTAAGTAGTCATTTCTATTACAGGTATTGCAAGAGAGATATATGAATGGTCGATCAATATCCAGTCAGGAGGGCCGAATGTGAGAGGCCAGGATTAAAGCTGACCCTAGCAAAATATAAACGTCGCATTTTCGTTTCGCTGAGCAGGTGGCTGGTGATATGGACGATATTGACGACGCGACGCGACGGTTGCCTCGATACGTTACTTGTTGTCTTAGTCACATATTATTTAATCTGTGCCTTAGTGTTCTCAATATAATTATTATTATCGGAGTCTTTGGAGTTATTATTTTACAATTGGATCATCAATTTTCAATTTGTATATAAATAATTAATCGGGCACCGGCGTTACAGCGTAAACAATAAATTAGTTTCAAGTTTAAGCGATCGCTCTTTGGCTGCTTTCACGTTATAGATAAATATACATAATATAGCAGAAGTAGATAGTTTTCTTGGTTGTATCCTGACAAGATCCATATCCATATAGACCAAAACCTCGTTGATAATGCAAATTTTATATACTTGGCTCACACGTCGGTAACTTGCCATAATTTTGATCAGAAGAAATCTTAAAAGATGGACTCGCACCTCACATCACTCCCACGATTATTTCGTCTGGTATGCTGCGATTCAAAGTTCTATTTCATAAAGCAATTAAAAGGCGTAAAAATACACATAATATACTTCTTTAGGTATTCAAAAAACTGTTATTGAGATCTAATCAATGGTCCAATACAGTTTCAGTTACAGTGAGATACTACAGTAGACGGTACCGTTCCGGCTAGTCTCAATATATCCTTCGATTTATCTTATTTATGTGTTCATATCACATACTTTATGTGGCACTCCATATAGTTTCCTGGAAGTGCTACGTGCGCATAATCTAAATCAAACAATTATACTCTATTTTACATTTTTAATGGCATTGTCTATGGCATAAATTTCCACGCCCAGTGATTTCTATTCACTAGAGATTTAAATTTGGCGTAGACGGATTACACCAAAACGCCATCAGATTCATTCAATTCCATAATTTATTAGTCGGTATGTCAATATCTTGCCAACTTTTTTTACATACTTTTTCGAGCCTCAAACCAAAGTATTTATTAAAAGAAAAACATTTACATAATTTCTGAAATAAAAAAAAATCAATCTCGAACCATTTAACAATATCCAAATAATCAAACCTATTAAATTTTCTAAAATCATTAAAAGTTATTTTTAAATAAAACGAGATATTTGAGGAATTTTAATGATTTAAATTGTTTAAAATTATTTAAATATTGTTCAGATAATTTAAGTAGCAAGTAAATATGTTGATTCATAAATAATCAGCAATTACTTAAATCATTAATTAGTATGCATTTTATCGACGGCAAATACAAATTATCGGCATTAGAAAAGAAATATAACTTGTTTGCGCCTATCCCATTACATAACATAGGATCTATATCATTATGGTTTAATGTTAATGCATTAATATCAATACTCATATTGTGTAATTCAAATCAAGCCACCAGTTGCAATCAATATTATTTAACAGCTTTCAATTATTCGCAATCACATATCGGATTTGGTTTTCTCATCAATTACGTTTTTAGTACTTTGCACGAGTGTCTCTACCTACACAAAAATCAAGAAGTACCGTCACCCACGGTATTGGTGCAGGTTATCTTTAGCCGAAACGTAGTACAATACACAAGGCATTCAAGATCTCAAGATTTCCACCACTCACCTACCTGCTGACGTTCAAAAGTTAACCAGAGTCAAAGCGCGGCCATGTTGCAGGCAGTACCATAACGCGTACCCACGATTTAATTGCAGAGAGGCGACTGTTTCCCTTAAAAATGGGCTTAAAGTGCCGTTTCGTGGGTGTAATTATGAGTGTCGTTACAAATGATGGCCGTTACGCGTAGTACCGCAATCGGTGAAGTGAAAAAATAGCCATATAATAAAAAATAACAAATGATTAGTATGCAAAACTGATGTGAATTTCTCAAATCGTGCTACTTATATGACCTACATCAGCGAGAAAAGGTATTTACATAGTACCAGCGACGTAGTACTATTTTGGAGGTCATGGTGACTCGATATGGTTTCTCTGCGAACTGTCTGAATCGTTCCGCATAACATGTCCGGCAAAAAACCATTTTTGACCGCGAAATCTAGCACTGGCGAAGTTGCGAGTTCAGGAACTGCGAGTACTGTACCACCAAGGTACCAGCCACCCCCGATTCCCAATAATACCGGGATTTTGAAGCATCCCGCTGCAAAGGATGCCACAAAACATTATCCTACGAAATTGTCGGACCAAAACATAGGTAATTTGAACCCTTCAAAGTACTACCCAGTACCGCAGCATCAGAAACCATACTATCATAGTCAGTACCCTCCTCAAGCAGTACCTGTTCGACCTGAAGATCATACTAGGATCACTCAAGTACAAGTGCATCAGGCTGATACCAGGAGTAGGCTGTTGGATGAACCAGGAATTCCTAAGGTGAGTGGGAGTATAATTATAATTCATATTATAACTCAATTTCATAACTAGTATAGGGAGATTAATTATGTGTATTATTTTACTGTATTCAATGTTTAAATAAGGAAAGTACTATATCTAATAGTAAAAAATTACGAATTTAGGTGAAAGTGTTTTCTCGGCGTTTTAGATTTTGACGGCACTTGATTATGACAAACATGTGTTAGAATTATGTGTGTGTATAGTTTTAGTATAGTATGTACATATGTGTCACGTATATGTATGGTGTGTATGCGGTAATTTTTTGGCACATGATTTACCAGAGAAAGTTATTCAATTGTCATCAAATTTTCGTCAATAATTGTGCATTGGGAAAATTGAAATTTTATGTATGGGTGTGTTATGTATATATAGTATATGTACCTAGTGCATGTAATTAATTTTATGGACAAGCGTCTAGCCATAGGGGTCAAATTTTCGATGCGATACGGTGCATGCGCAATGACGAAACAAGAATAATAGGTATTACTAGGGCTTTGCATGGCCCTCCGCTCGCTTCGCTCGCCACGAGGGCGTAAACAACAAGAACTAACCAAAACTAACCCTGCATTAATAAAAAATAAACATAACCTTAAAAAAAGATAAACATAACATCTGTCGCGACCGACGAGAATCGAACCCGCAGTGCAGAAATGAAGGCAAACACTCTGCCTACTACACCACCAAGGCGTTGAAGGAGTTTCGCTAGAACGTAAGGATATGGATAATTCCGATATTTCGGCCAAATTACGCATGCACGGAATCGCATCGAAAATTTGACCCCTATGGCTAGACGCTTTTATTTTATGGCACATGATATTTACAGGAGAAAGTTTTAATCAATTGTCATCAAATTCAAATTATCATCAATAGTAGATTGATTGTGTGAATGGAAATTGTCTGCTTGTGTCACATCACATACCACTTGGTATATGGTGTGTGTATTATTCTTCAAGTGTATAGGGAGGTGTATAGTGTACATGTACAGCATGTACCTACAGGATTATGACTATAAATTTCACCCCGTTTTCTGGTTTGGTTAGGGAGATAGAAGAAAACTGTTAATAGAAGAGTTCTAGAGGTTTTAGTGGATTTTCTAAGTATGAAACAATTGATCGTATGTGTGTATGCTGTACATGTGGTAAATTAGTTTGCACATGATTTACAAGAGAAACCTTTATTGAATTGTCATCAAATTCTCGTCAATAATAGGTAATAGGTCATGGGTTGAGTAAATGGGAATTTTATGTATTATGTATGTGTGTGTTATACTTCTAAAATATATAGTGTGTATATATAGTATGTAATATATGTAATCAATTTAATGGCACATAACTCACAGGAGAAAGTCTTAAGCAATTGTCATTAAATTGAAATTATTATCAACAATAGGTTGTGTGAATTGAAATTGTTTCTGTGTGTGTGTGTCACATACCACTTGGTATGTGGTGATGTGCATATTATACTTAAAGTGTATAGCACTCGGTATAGCATGCACAAGAAATCAACTTTTCGTCAATAATAGGTTGTGTATTGGGTAAATGGGAATTTTATGTATTATGTATGTGTGTGTTATACTTATAAAATAGTGTGTGTATATATACCATGTATATATGGTAGGTATGTAGTGTAAGTATGTAATTAATTTTATGGCACATGCTTTACAGGAGAAAGTTTTAATTAATTGCCATCAAATTCAAATTATCATCAACAATAGATTGATTGTGTGAACGGAAATTATCTGTGTGTGTCACATACCACTTGGTATGCGGTGTGTGTATTATACTTAAAGTGTATAGTGTATGTGTACAGCATGTACAGGATTATGATTATAAATTTCACCCCGTTTTCTGGTTTGGTTAGGGAGATAGACGAAAATTGTTAATAGAAGAGTTCTAGGGTTTGTAGTGGATTTTCTAAGTATGAAAGAATCGAACATACATATGGGTGTATAGTGTATATGTGGTAAATTATTTGGGATGTGATTTACAAGAGAAACTTTTATACAATTGTCATCAAATTCTCGTCAATAATAGGCTGTGTGTTGAGTAAATGGGAATTGTATGTATTATGTATGGGTGTGTTATACTTCTAAAATATAGTGTGTATATAGAGTATGTAATGCACGTAATCAATTTTATGGCACATAATTTACAGGAGAAAGTCTTAAGCAATTGTCATTAAATTCAAATTATGATCAATAATAGGTTGTGTTAATTGGAATTGTCTGTCTGTGTCACATACCTCTTGGTACCTATGTGGTGTGCATATTATACTTAAAGTGTATAGCATGTACAGGCTTATGATTATAAATGTCACCCAGTTTTCTTGTTTGGTTAGATAGAAAACAATCGCTAATAGAAGAGTTCTAGGGTTTTTAGTGGATTTTTTTAAGTATGAAACGTCTCTTGCACGCCATCCACGCCGCTCGCCTATCTTTCTCTGACAAGAATCGATCGTTGAACGGGCCGGGGTTTAATGTATAGTATGTTCTGCCATTCGCATCAGCAAATTTGCATAAAATAAAAAGGTATAAAATATTAATTTATTATTTAACAGAAACATATTGGGAGAGAGAGTTATGCGTCATATACCTAATACTGTGCAGTGCAGGCCTGTAAGTAGGCTATTCTCGTTTGTTGTTTTGTGCGGATGGTTTTACTTCTGGTGTGAGTTAATATAGCTTCATTAGGGTCTCTATATCCATTTATACACTGTTACTGATGACGAACTGAACGGAAGTGGTCCTCCTATTCACTACAGATTTAAGAAGCGTAAAAGGCAAAGATTAGTGAAGGGAAAATCGGATGATTTTTAGAATCGAATATCTTGCATTCGAATACTTTTGAGAATCGAATGATTATTCGAATACAAAGAATCGAATTATTTGGATTAGTCGCGATAACCCAAATGTTTCAATTAGTGATTCAACCTCTCGAGATTTCGAGTGACTTCGAAGTCTTGTTCCCGAATTCAAATTTACAAATTGTCCGATTCTGGATTGTTTGATCTTGAAGTCTTCATTCTTGATACATTTAAGCATAAGAGTAAAATCGATTACAAAGATTCGCAAAAGCATTCATAAGGAAAAATAAAATATTGGTTAAAAGTTCTTTTGTTTAGATATTATGTGAAAGTTTATTAAAGATTTACTAAAATCATGACTTTAAATTTGAATTCCCAAAACTCCTTATTTTATATTATATATATGTCATACCTGGCCAGTACCGCATTTAAAATTAATAATATGTTTACTACAGAAGAAAAATATTCAACAATTAAAAAACTACCACAGTAATTAAACTACTCTATTTTATACTTTTTATAGTATAGCGTTTTCGATTATTGTTCACCATAATACAAAACAAAGCCCGCTATTATTTGTTGCTCAGACGGCACACCAGCATAATCGAACAAGTTTGTTTGTGAATCGTGCCGATTCATATTTCATTTCGATTCAACCAGCATTCGAGGGACGATTAATTCGTTGTTAGCGCATTCGAATATTCCTAGTATTCGAATTCTTCGTTGAGAATCGAATGCATCCGAATGCAAGCCAGAATCGAATACTCCGATTATTTGTATTCGAATAGTCCCTCCACTAGCAAAGATGCATGGAGATTTTGTTTTCTAATAAATCCGCAGCTTTCAGAGGAATTATGTGGCTAACAATGACGTCGATTTTGTCTGTAGGTATCCACGATATACTCAACCAAGTAGTTAAGTATCTGTCTCCTGATACTCAATGAGGAAATTACCGAATCGCATTCGTTCAGCACACATTTCCCTTAGTTTTTCTTGAAAATGGCTGCTTGTGGAAATTTGGGACTTTTCACGTTTTTAGGCAACACTTGGGGGCAGCCGTCGGTCATTTGTTTTTTTGCCATTACCATTTCCCAGTCTATTACCTCACACTTGCGGTTTTTAAAAAATTTGCTGATTATACGATAACTATCAAAAAATTAAATAATTTTGATAAAATTTTCTGAAATTGGCGAGAATTTTTTAACGATTGTATATTTTTGAAAAATGGGTCAATTTGGGTCGTTCTAGCGCCGAAAAAGTCGGAACGATGAAAACCACCGGGACGACAGTTTAATAGATAATTTAAAGAAGAAAAACTCTAAATAATTCTGTTTCGAAAATGTAAAAAAAAAGAACTTTTGAGAGAAAATGTACAAACATCGATTTGTATGTCAAAAAAATTATGGTTTTTATTTTTTTTCTTAAAAAATAATTTTTTTACAGCAAAATCGATTATTTCACATGAATCTACGTAATAAATGTACAAGAAGACACTATAGAAATAATGACAGCGTGAGCTCCTTGAATTTAAACTTCACGATTTTGAGTTTTTAAAACCGAACGGTCTGGATTAACCACATTTTCGTGCATTAAAGAAGGCGGCTACTAGTACAATATAGCAAAAAATCGCATCGATCCGATTGAAAATGCAGAATTGGTGATTTTTGGAGTGAAGCTCAAAGATAGAACATTCGCCTATCATGCGACAGGTGCAATGATTGATGCCCGGCGGCAAGAGAATTATTCAAGTGAAACTTCTTTAGGCGCGCTGTATCTGGAAATGTGTGATAGTGTGACACGGCGAGGCGAACGTTATGTGTGATGCGAACGTTATAAAATGATACGAGGCGATCGAAAGTAGAGAGGCCCGATCAAATTCAAACCAAGTATCTTTCTCTGACAAAAATCGATCGTTGAACGGGCCGGGGTTTAATGTTCTACCATTCGTGTCAGCGAATTTGCATAAAATAAAAATGTATAATTTGCCCTTCCATTCGTGTCGGCGAATTTGCAGAAAATAAAAATATTATTTTATTATTTAACAAAAACATATTGGGAGAGAGAGTTATGCGTCGTATACCTAATACACTGTGCAGTGCAGGCCCGAAGCTATTCTCGTTTTTTCTTTGTTTTGTGCAGATGAAGTTTTTTGTTAATATTTAGTTTTTAATATCACTTTGTTGAGGTTTTCTCTTCTAAGCACACACCATATTTTTTTTATTAGAGAAATCTCTCTAGTGAGCTGGCATATGGCGTATATCACTATGCTTCTCTATTTAAATCACTATTGCTCGCTTTCAACTCTGGAACTGGATTAAGTTATTAGAACTTGTGGACATTTTGAATCATTGCAAGTTATATGTCTGCGGGGCCCAAGAATACTAAACCTAATTCACTATTCGTGGGAGGGACGCTTTACGATTCCACAGTGGGTTTGGCCGAAAATGTTCGGTCTGGGGCAATATAGAACATGTGAAAAAGACACACGCGGAAATCAGTTTCAAATCTGCCAACGATTTCTATGAGAAAACTTCTCCTTCTTCTTCTACTTGTACTGTATCAGATGATCTGTTAATTCCGAGCTTGCCGTCGTAATGTTTCCTATGATGTAGACTACCAGCTGTCTTCCCATCTCTTCCGCGTGGGCGGTTGCCTGCTGCTTTCCCCTCTAGTGCTATTCGAGGTAGTCTGTCTTCCGCAATCCTTCTTACATGGTTTACCATTCTCTTCTTCTTTGCCTTTCCCTCTTACTGGGTCCTGTATGCCGCATTGTTCTCTAATGTCCATGTTTCTTATGCGGTCTCTTCTGGCTTTGCCTGCTATCGTTCTCAGCATCTTCATTTCAGCTACACGTAGCATGTTTTAGGTGTTGTTGGTGTCTTCTCGTGTTTCTATTCCGTATCTCATGATGGGTCTGATGCATGCTTTGTAGATTTTAATCTTACTATCCTTTCGCATATATTGGTTAGTCCAAATAGTTTCTCTTAAACAGCCTGCTATTATGGTTGATTAATTGATTTGCTGGGTCGTGGTCGCTAGACATATCCATGCCAAGATATTTGAACTGAATCACTTGCTCTATGGGCACGAACTTGCATCTGAATGGTTCTCTAGCGATGGTCATGATTTTGGTTTTCTCGATGAATATGTTCATATTAAGTTGTCGGATTACCTGGTAAGATTTAAGGAACTGTCTTGTCTCGGTTTCTGCGAAAATCGCAGTATCGTCGGCATAACATATACTATGCTGATAGTCTTATTGTTCATTCTATATCCCATATTTAAGGATGTCACTTCTTCTATGATGTTATCCATGATAAGATTAAATAAGAATGGGCTGAGGCTGTCTCCTTGTCTAATACCTCCTGGGTATGATGCCTGTGGTATGCTGTCCTGCTTTGATTTGCGTTGAACTGGCGGTATTAAGATTACGAATCACCTTTACTATATTGGCGGGTGTTTCTTTTTCCATTAGAATTTTGATGGCGTCGCCTAGCTGGACTTTGTCAAATGCTTTAGTTAGGTCGATGAAGCAAATAAATGCCGGAGTGTTGTATTCTATGGCTTTTCCTTTTGTTTGTTTGGTGACAAATATGGCATTAGTTGTCGATCTAGTCTTTCTAAACCCTTATTGTTCTTGTTTCTCTTTTAGCAAGCCTGTGAGCAGCTTCATTGTTGTGCACAGTAAGGTTATTCCTCTGTAGTGTTCGGGAGATGTATTTTGCCCTTTCTTGAAGATGGTCACTGTTGTGCTTGTATGCCAGTCGTTTGGTATTCTGATGACATATTTCGTGCCACTGATGATGACAAGCAAACTTGTTTGCTTCTTCTTGACTATAGTAAGGCCTTTGATACCCTGAATCACAATATTTTGTGTACTAAATTAAAATATTTTGGGTTGGCTGCTACCGCTGTCGACTTTCTTACCAATTATGTCCGGGAGAGACAGCAAAGAGTGGTGCTGGGCGATACCTTTTCTGACTCGTTAGACTTAAATCGGGGCGTTCCACAGGGTAGCATTTTGGGTCCCTTGTTGTTTTCACTATATACCTCCGATTTCGGAAGTCATTTGAAACACCTGCACTCGCACCAGTACGCTGATGATATGATTTTCAGTTATATTTCAGTTTTAATGCTGAAGATGTCATGACGGCTGAAACGTATATCAATCATGATCTTGATACTATATATTATAAGGTATCTACGGCTCATTGTATTTTGCTGAATCAATCTAAAACACAGCTACTATTATTTGGCAAGCGCAGGGATATGCTTATGCAAAATCTTAATGTTATTATCAACAATGTCGAAGTATCTCCCACTGAATCTTGTAAAAACATGGGGATATCTTTTGATTCTGAATTGAAGTTCAAATCACATGTTTCCAACTTACTTCAAAAGAGTTATGCTAAATTGAGGACCCTTTACTTATTTAAAAATTTTCTTTCATCTCAAGTGAAACTGAGATTGTGTGACTCAATCATTTTGTCATTGCTATCATACTGCGATGTGGTGTTCTGGCCCCCACTTATATGTGAGGATGGAGAGAGTCTTCAGAGGCTTCAGAATGGTTGTTTGAGGTTCTGCTATGGATTGAGGAAGTTTGATCACATTTCGCAATCTTACCTTGAATCTGGTTGGCTGAGGCTGGATCAAAGATTTCATTTACATTTGTGTACATTAGTTTATAGAATAAACAAATCTCAGCAGCCTAAATATCTTCTTGAGAAACTCATTAGGGATCTGATTTCCATGATAGAGTTACGCGTCAAAGCGACCTTCTTTTTTTCTTCCAAGATACAAGACAGCCCTGTTTCAGCGTTCATTTAGCTATAATGCTGTTAACTATTTTAATGCTCTCCCCTCCAGTATTAAAAGCTGCTCGGTAGTTGAAACGTTTAAGATGCAACTTAAAGTTCATCTTAAGTGTTTGTTCCGGTAGGTTTCATTTTATATACGTATTCTATCAATTTTCCACTCTATTTTTTTTTTATTGTCTCTTTTTTCTTTTTCTTTTCCTTTACTTATTTAGCTTCTTATTTATTTTGCCACTAACTTTCACTAGTGCATATTTTATTGCACATTTAGATCATTGATCGCACATTGAATGTGTTTCTCATTTGGTTAGCATAAGTGTCACATATATCATTTGTAAGTGCTTGTTGTTATTTCCTTCTAAACTTACTTAGGTACTTTCTAATTTTCCATTTTAATTAATTTTATTTTATTTATTAGGTATTGTTTTTTATTATTATTTTTTATTTTCATTTTTTAATTTCTGGTGTCATATTTTCTGCAACAGGTGGTTAGATGAGTAGCTATGCTAGATCTCGGTTAATTTCTTTGTTGTATATTTTTTGAAATTATTAAATAAGGACCATTTATTATTATTATTATTATTATTATTATTATTATTATTATTATTATATATTTAACTTACTACAAAACACAGCAGAGAATTCGAATTCCCTTTCATTCAATAAGTGATCGAATCTATTAACCAAAGCAAACCCAAACTTACTCTGAAAAACCTTCCGCACCATAATCAATTTAAGGAACTGTCTTTGCAGATCGTCCTCGGTTTCTGCGAATATCGCCAGTATCGTCGGCATAACATACTATGCTGATAATCTTATTGTTCATTCTATATCCCATATTTAAGTATGTCACTTCTTCTATGATGTTATCCATGATAAGATTAAATAAGAATGGGCTGAGGCTGTCTCCTTGTCTAATATCTCCTGGTGTTACCAACACTTCCCTTCGGTATTAATATTACGAATTACCTTTACTATATTGGCGGGTGTTTCTTTTTCCATTAGAATTTTGATGACGTCGCCTAGCTGGACTTTGTCAAATGCTTTAGTTAGGTCGACGAAGCAAATAAATGCCGGAGTGTTGTATTCTATGGCTTTTTTCTTTTGTTTGTTTGGTGATAAATATGGCATCAGTTGTCGATCTAGTCTTTCTAAACCCTTGTTGTTCTTCTCTATTTGTTATGTCTTTCTCTAGGTTCTGGTTTCTCTTTTAGCAAGCCTGTGAGCAGCTTCATTGTTGTGTACAGTAAGGTTATTCCTCAGTAGGAGGAGATGTTTTTTGCTCTTTCTTGAAGATGGCCACTGTTGTGCTTGTATGCCAGTTGTTGTACTCAGAACTTTATTAAACAGGATTGTAATTTTTGCTACTAACGCCGGGCCGTCGTATTTTAAAAGTTCGTTTGGCATGTTGTCCGTTCTTGCCGCTTTTCTATTTTTTACTTTTTTCAATTTATCTTTTTAGTTCCGTCTCTGAACTTACTACTCTGGACACTGTCTGATATTCTATTTCTTGTGCTTCTTCGGCGCCATACAGTCTTCCAAAGTATTCTTACTATGCTTGGATACTGGCCCCCTTATATACTTTGAATGAACTCATTCACGGGTTTCTTTCTATTCTTGAGCATTTTCCATACTTTCCTTTCGGCCCCATTTATATCATGATCCATGTTGATTCTAGTTTGTATGTATTCTGCATGTTGTTGGTTTGCTGGAGAGCTTTTGTATGTTATGTAGCTTTTTCTCTTTAATTCTGCGAAATCCTTTACTTCTTGACAGGACCATGGTTTGGTGGGGTTTGTTGCGTTTGTATTTATTTTTCTTTTTCCAATGGACTTTTCAGCCGCCTGAGGTATAGATTCCTTAATTTTATTCCAGCTTATTTTCCTTGTTAATCTGTTTTCGATTTTTATAAGAAAATAATATTCCACTTACCTAAATGTTTTACATTAATTAAATAAAAATACACAAAATTGGATGGATCACAAAGCCGGCGTAAAATATATACTTTCTGACAATATAGGACAAAAATCGGAAGAGCTTATTCTGCTTAATACATTCTATCAAAAGAACGCGCAAATGTACAATTATTTCCCTTGGAAAGCTGCTACAAGCTTAATAGAAATTTAATCTCTTTATATCAATGGTAGCTATCAAGAGAATTTCTGCTAGGGCAAGACTAAGTGGGTTTTATTCTATATACCTAATACCCTCTAACACATTTTCTAAAAAGTTGAATAATAAAATAATTTAGGTCAAGAATCTAGTAAAAAATAAATAGAACAGTCATCATATTCCAGGGATATTGTGTGCAGTTCCTACAATGTTCTGTTGTTGTTAATTCCACGTTATTCATTTAAATATAAATTAATTAGTTGATGGACAAGTTAGAAAATCGCTCGGAAAATCATCATTAACTTCCTGCCCAACTTATACCAGCATTTCCGATAGGATGAAATATACAGTAAAGCTAAAGCTGAGTATCACAAGCAAAAAATGAGCATCTTACAATATCTTAATGTCTATAATGTTGCTCATAAATTGCAAAGTGAAAATCGAAAACAAGCTTTGAGTAGTACCACGCATCTTAAAGAAAGCGCGACAAAGTACCTACTGACTTGACTTCTTTCATTCAAAACAACTTTGTATGAACCTTAAACTATTATCATTAGCGTCAGTGTATGATAATATAGAGTACTATGACTTAATTACGGGTATCAAAGTACTTAAAATCAAACAAACAATTCGATAATATGAGTACCTATAACAATTGTTATATATTATGTCATAAATTCCGCATAAACAATATAATATTTATATTTTAACTCATCAACATGTGAGGCAGTAATAAATTATTCATGTAGTCGTTCATAATTAACTATTACACAATCGGCATCAATATAAATTAATATTCGATTGCTTCATTATACAAAACAATGTAAATTTTAGAATTTCAGTCAATAAAAAAACATTTATTTTGATTATTGGTCTAAAAAAATAATAACTATATTGAGTTTCTTTAAGGTTAATCCAAACGATATAAGGACAGTTCCCGTAGGCTTACCTCAAACATTCACTCAAAATAACCAAGACGTGAGATCACACAGACCTGTAGTCAGATACGAAGAAGAGTTTTTGAGACCTGAAATGTTGAAGTTTGTGAGGAAACCCGAGGATCCGAGAATTCTGTCATCTTCGCAGGACCAAACAAGGTATTTCACAAATAATACAACACCTACGTTGTTGCGAATTATTTAACAGAGACTGCTAGAACCAGCCTTGTCCTGTTTCGCCCTATAAAGTGATCAAATAGCTTCAAACCCGGCCCATAGGTTAATGAAAACCGCATGGGTAATACATTTAATTATTATTTTCAAAGCTCGGAAACGGTTTCCAGATTTTAATGCTGTTTTTCGACTTTGCAATAATACTTTAGAACTCAGACCAGATAGGAAGCTTACTGCTGGTTGAGGGATTTGATTCAAAATCCAGAAGGCATATGAAAAGCCACAATAAGAAATTATTTTTATCTTAAGAGTTGGAAATAAATGCTTAATTCGACTGTTTTAATTTTTCAGGCATATGCAAAGCCTTTTATTAGATCTGAAAGCACTAAAAGAACAAAATCAACACTTAGCAGATGACAATCAAGAGCTGCGAGATCTCTGCTGCTTCCTTGATGATGACCGGCAAAAGGGTAGAAAACTTGCTAGAGAATGGCAACGATTCGGACGATATACTGCTAGTGTGATGCGTCAAGAGGTAGGTAAATAACATGCTATGCTGGGGTCTAAATTGATGTAGATGAAAAGGAAAATGCAGTAACACAATTTATACCGTCTTCCAGTTGATTTCACTATTTCTCAAAAGAAGTAATACATGATCAAAAAAATGTTTTAACATAGGCAAGTTTTAGGTATATAAGCAAAAAAAATATTTGAAATAAACACTTTTGAAATACGAAAAGCAAAAAATGCAAAAACTATAAAGATACAACCTACATATATTTCATAAAGATTTTCAAATAAAGTTACTCACTAAATTAATAAATAATAATATTATCCAAAATGACTTGCAAAAATCCATTACCCAATCATTCTTAATTAGGTTCTTTAAAATATGCATCTGCGTCTTCAGATTTATGATTATCTATAGTGCTTTTGCTAGACTTTGGAACTCTAAGCATTAATAAGTTACAACTTTCTAAATATGCTATAAACAGTTTGGAATCATAGTATGTCAATGTCAAGAAACTTGGAATTGGCTTTGGACTCTAAGGACAGTAAAAATCATTCCCAATCAAATAAAACATTACTCATTATTGAAATCCAAGAGATACTAAGGTCAATACAAAAAATAAATCTAATTCCTCTCCAGGTGAGTGCCTACCAAAACAAACTCAGAGAACTTGACAACAAACAACAAGAACTGATCAAAGACAACCTGGAACTGAAAGAACTCTGTCTGTACCTGGACGAAGAACGGGGAAACGCGATTTGTCCCGCTTGCGGGAGTAGTACGACCACGACAAATTTGCGAGACGATGGAGACGGTTCTAGTAGTAGTACTAATGCTGACGAGCCTGCAGTACCACAGCAGTTTAATCCAAATGGGCCAAGGAGGTCGGCTAGCAGGGAAAGGCTGCTTCACGAGAATTTAGCTAGACAGAGAAGTACCTTTAATGGTGAGTAATGATTAATTATTAAAAAATTTGCACCTAGCACAACAGTTTTTATTAAAAATGACATATTAAAAATTGGGATGTGTAGTATATAATATGTATTAGAACATACATATTTTAATTTCAATGAGCAGTGCTTTCGTCCCAGCTTTCATGCTGTTAAAATCTGATGGGAAATTTTTGTGGAGCAAACCGTCAACGATTTTACAAAAGTTTTTAGATATAAATCAATGATAAATAGCGCGATTTATTATAAACGTCTATGTTTCAGTATCATATTGCATGATATTGACATTTGATGAGGAATTTACAATAATTCATATTTATAATAATTTCAAGTTTTTTGCTGTTAATATTGAGGTAATATATCTGTCAACCAGAACTGTTTGTTGATTGATACCAAAACTTGTCGCATGACAATATAATGATTAAAAATCTAGATTCGTTGGATTTTGCTATGCACCCAACAGCTATACCTATTGCAATTTACTGCGTATAAGACCACACGCAAGCCGCTAATAAATATTTTTACTACAAAAACCTGAAATAGCCAGTGTTGTAAACTGAAACCATTATTGTCCATAACCGTGCCCGCTAAATTAACCAAGTGAAGATGAAGATGACCCAGAATCCTTGTAAAAGATCAAAGACCTTTAATGTGAAGATATTTCTCACTTTCATCTCGGCGCGAGTAAATACAAACTCTCCCATTTTGGCTTTAAACCAACTTTCAAATCTTAATTGGTGACGCTTTTATAAATTAACAGATTTGAATAGTTTTATTTGTCTATTTGTTTAATAATAATTAATTAAATTAATAAGTCAACGTAAAAATATTGTATGAATTGAAAATTTAAAAAGGTCCTTAAAATTTATAACGTTTTGTTTTCCACAGGGTTCAATTTTAGGTATAAGAGATGTATAATTATTTACAGATGAGACCACAATAATAAATTTTGCTGATAATATTAGCCATATTTGCATGATTTCAATGTTCAAAATTAACTTAATTAAATAACTATTAATTTTACTGCTTGTTTATCTGATGTAAACCGTTGAATAGATTTATATAATAAGGCAATAAAATGCATCCATACACCATAGATTACTATTACTTGAACCAATAGCAAACTTTGTATGAGCCAAAAGCCTATTTGATTTCTGACAATTTGTGTATACTTAAAATTTAATACACATACTAAAAATATAAAAAAACATTCAAATATGAAATTTATAGATATATGCTATACATGAACATATACATGACTAAGTAGAAAGCTTCAAACTGCTAAAGGTAAGAAGTATAGTTTGGCCACAGCTTTATTATAAGCTGTGGTTTGGCTATTTATTTCAGTTATTTTTGATCGTCCGAATAGTTAGCATCGTTTAGCGGTAAGCGTCTCATTACGAAGTGTGATTTTGTTATTAAGCCATTTTTTAAACTTTTTTAAAAGTGTAAAAGTAACTGGCGCACAGCTAAAACTACTCATGAGAGGGGAGAAATTTGTTCACCTTTTAGAAGCCCTCTATTTTGTTGGTAGTTGGTATAACTTTCAATTTAAAATCCGCTAAACTCTTTCCTAAAGGGGCGTAGCCACAAAAAATTCATTTTAGGGGGCAACTTCGGACATGATCAGATCATACATCGAAAGTGTATGAGATTTCCAAAACTACCATTGACGATAGATTTAAAGAAATTCATGACAAAAATCCAGGACCTTAATCAGTCCTAAGTGATGATGGAAAATCACGTTTGGTTCTGTGAGTTAGAAATGCTGCATTGTGGTGGGTCTCCCCTAACAGAGCTCGATTTGCGAAAACTTCCACAGAACTATCTTAACAGAAAATGTGTCCAGATTCAGTGTTTTCAAAATAACTTGCCCAAATTAACCCGACTGGGTAAAAAAATTTCTAAATAGAAATGAGCAACTGTCCCTAAGGGTCACAAAAAATATTATTAAGAGGAACAGAGTTGAGATCATCCATAACAATATGCAAGCATATTTTGATGAACTGAAAATGTCGTTTGCAAAATATAATTAATTAATTATGACGAGACAAACTTCAGCGACGACCTTGATCGTGTCAAAGTCGTGTACAAGATAGGCAGCAAATATTTTGACCGAATTATCGATCCCACAAGTTCGAAAAATTTATTGTCACCCTTTGTCGTTTATATAAGCGATACATCGTTACGGAGAATGGGAGGAAAATGTACCATACATTCATCATCATTCTCCAGCCATTTGCGTCCGCTGTCGGACATAGGCCTCCTCAAGTTTCTTCCAAGTTTCTCGGTCCTGTGCCGTTGCAATCCAGTTTGATGTTGATCTTTTTTAAATCATCCGTTCATCTGGTGGGTGGTCTTCCGGGATTTCGTATGTCTGACCATGGCCTCCATTCCAGAAGTTTTTTCGTCCATCTCTGATCTGTTTGTTGTGCTACATGACCGGTCCACTTCCATTTCGACTTTGAGATCTTTTCAATTATGTCTTCTACATTTGTTCTTCTACGAATCTCCTCATTTCTTACTCTGTCTCTGAGTGATATCCCCAGCATAGATCTTTCCATCTTTCTTTGTGTGACACCACTCAATTTCCTTGCTGAAGCCTTAGTGAACGTTAGGGTTTCTGCCCCATATGTGAGGACCGGTAAGATAAACACGTGTTAAAAGTCTTCCTTTTTAGACTTATAGGAATTTTGTCCTTAAATATGTGTCTCAATTTGCCGTATGCTGCCCATCCGAGGTTTATGCGCCTTAAAAGTTCACAAGTTTGGTTGTCCCTGTTGATTTTTAATTCGTGTCCCAGATAGGTACACTTTTCTACATATTCTACTTGCGCTCCCTCTATGCATATATTTCCTGTCGGTACTAGGTTTGTCATTGCCTTAGTTTTGGCATAGTTTATGTTCAGACCAACCGCTTCCATTTCGTTCTGGAGTTGTTGCAGCATGTCTCGTGCTTCACTTAGATCATCCGCAATTAACACTATATCATCCGCGAATGGGAGATTATTTAGTTTGGGTTAGCCTGGAGGATAGCATACATTTCCACTGTGTCAAACACCTTTTGGAAGTCTACGAAAACTAGAACTAATGGTCTATTATATTCTAGTGTCTTCTCTAGTGACGTTTTCAGGCTTTGAAGGTGGTCATTCGTCCCAAATCCTGTTCGGAACCCTGCCTGCTCTCTTGGCTGGTATAGGTCGAATTTCGATTCCAGTCTGGTTGTTATTATGCGGGTATATATTTTGTAAATATGGTTCAGTAGGGTTATGGGTCTATAGTTGTCTAATCGAGTACTATCTCATTTTTTCTGTAATAGGATGGTAGTGGCATTGTTCCACTTTGAGGGTATCTCTTGATTTTGTAGACATAAATCAAACAGAGTCTGCATTTTCTCTATTAGTACCGGTCCTCCCATCCTTATTGCTTCAGTTACAACTCCATCTTCGCCTGTTGTTTTTCATTTTCTTGAGGGCGCGATATATTTATCTTAGTGATGTCTGGGATGTCTTCTGGTCTCTGGTTTTGCACTTTCCCTTCATTTAGTTGATTTCTATCTGGGTACCTCTTCTTGTTCGTATATAGCTCCTTGTAAAACTCTTCCACTATTTATATTATTGTATCTCTTTTTGATGTTACATTTCCATCATTGTCTTGGAGTTTAAATATTTCTTTTCTTCCAGTGGCTAGTTTGTTTCTTAGCTTTTATTTTCTTCAATGGTTTTTACCACATTGACGTATTTGTATTTTCTTAAGTCTCTCCTCATTGATTTTTGTATTTCTTTATTAATATGTTTTAGTCTCTGCCCGTCTGTATTTGGTGCACTTTTAAGGTATCTTCTTTGTTTTATTTTATTTTGTGTTTCCCTACTGATTTTTTCTTCTTTGGCAGTTTTAGGACAATATTGTCTTTGAGCATTTTCTAATGATTTTATTATTTTCGTGTTTATGTGTTATTTAATTTAAAGCTTTCTCAATCTGGTCTCTGTATTTATCTATTTCTTCGGATTATTTCCACTTTGTTATAGCTTTCTTTTTAAACATTTTGTTTCTTTCTTTTGTCAGATTTATTTTAAGGGTGGCTCTTATCATTAGATGGTCGCTGCCTGTTGAGAAACGATTCAAAACTGCAACATCTTCGAAAATACCTTTCTTATCTGTAATGAAGTAATCGATCTCATTTCGTGTCCTGCCGTCGTCGGCGTCGGGGCTTTCCCAAGTCCTAATGTACCATTAGGGTGGCGATAACTTGCACTCAATCTGATGGGAAGAAAATGACATCAAATTTGTTTCTCCATGTGATGGTTAAAAACTACCTTGAATGGAATTAAAGCAGAGCTTCTTATCGGGTTTTAGCGCATGCGGAATAAGCCCTTTCGATTCAATCAAGTTGTCAAGAAAATCATAAAACAGGACGAAAATAGTGAATATAATAATTTCCAGAATAATTCAGTGCCTTCAAACACTTCAAGAATGCCTGAACCTTAAACGAAGCGCATCAATGTTAAATTTGGATAATTTCACGCCTTCCTTAAATATTATGCTCCAAAGTTGCGGCGAAATATGCCAAAGTTTCTGAAAGCGGCCTTTATTTACTGAGATTTTTAAGAAAAAGAAGACTAAGAACCTGATATTCAATATTTTAGAGATCCTCAATTCAGTGCCTGTAAGATAAGAACGATATAGGTTTTCTAACATGTCAAAGATGAATCTAGAATAATGGGTTGTTTTTATATACATACATATAAATACCCTTATTTTGTATTTATTTTTTATTTTAAAAAAAAGTTTTTAAATTTCTAAAATTGTTTGCAATAAATCCTATATTATTATGTTAAATATAGTAAATATGCCTTGATTTTCAATATTTTTTAGCTTTTATACTTGTGGTAATATTTTTTTAAAACTTAAATAAAACTTTTTCTTCTAAGAAGTACTCTAGCAAGAATTTAGCAACCTACATAAAACATATTGCTTGCATCATGAAAATGTGTACTCTCAAAAATACAAAAACTTCAAAATCTGACCCTTATTTGGGGTACCCAGTCTTATTTTCAAAGAAGAATATTAGGAATTAGCCAAAACGGGCCATGTAAACGTATTGTAAGCACCATTATATCCCAAAATTACTGACAGGTGATGGGGACAACCCAGTCTATAAACTCAGATACCAAAAGGTCATTTTTACCTGAAATTTTAAGGCATTCCTTCGAAATCATGAGGGATTAAGACCCACATTCATCGGCTAAGAGCTTTTTAAATTTTTCAGATTTCTGAAGTTAAATTTACGATGCACTACGGTCGTACGATCATAAAACTCGGATTTTCATCGCGTGGGATTCGTTTTATATTTCTACTATTTCTGAACACATTGAGAAATGTATTTTGAATTAGTAGCGAAATTCTCAATGAAATTATTTACCATGCTAGTGTATCTTGAAATTATACTTATAAAAGGTCTTTAATATTATTAATTATAACTTACTTATGGTTTTTGTTGAAATTTTTTAGCTTAAGCAGCAGGCCGGAGAGATCTTGCATGGATATATTCTAGTATCGATGCTCTTTAACAATCTCGTAAGATATAGATACGTCGTAAAAGTAATATATCAGATAGCACAAATATAACTTACCAAGCCTATTTAAGTTAAACGATATATTGTTTAGCCTCAGTGCTGCAGAGTATAATCAGAGTTCTTTGTTCTTCTTATTCACACGCAAAAGGCATCGTTTCCTAATTACCCGTCCGACGGATGAAATCTTCCACATTAATTATCCATATTTTTCTCTTTGTGCGACTAAATCGTGATGTAAAATAATAATTAGCTAAATATCTTCACTTTTTAGTACCTTACAGGTACTGTGCAGATATAAGTATCTCAATAAGGTCATGAGGGGAAAATGTATATCTTCGGATAATATAGACAAAAGTGTAGGTGTTCTTCGTAATTATTTAAAAGCGAACCAACAAAGTTTTAATGAAGAGGATCATTTGTCCTCCCCTTCCATCTCTGCCCCATCCCATCACCACCATGTTGAGCTTTACGGAAATTTCCTAGAAAATAATAGTTTTAGGATTAAAAAAAAACAAAAGTTTATTTACATGTTTATAAGATATGTAATAAACGATTTTACCTGTAAGATGTCTGTATTTAAGTTCAAAGTTGTGAATGGTGGCGTACTTACTAGAGATCGGCATCGAAATTCCACATTTTTGCATACCCCAAGTTATTGGACCAAACTTTCTATTCTTTGATAAATCGCAATGAATATTAGAAAATGTTTAAAATAAAGATATTGCATCGATTTTTCGTAAAATGGCGAATGAATAAATGTGAAATTAATAGTTTATTGTATTATGGCAGTGGCATCAAAAGAACTTTTCTGCCGCTGGGCATTTTCATCAATTTAAAGTGGAGCTTTTACTCCGTCTACTTTTTTTTTATAAAACTTTATTTCAATATATAAAATACATTTTAACTTAACTCTATTGAGCAACAAAAAGTTATGTTTTCCTAACGTTTGAAGAAAAACCATATCATTGCCCTGTTTCAAAATAATTTCCTTTTTTACAGATCAAATAATGCAGTACGTTAGGAGTTTAGAGCAGAAAGTCAAACTGCTGGAAGAAGACAAAAGGTGTTTAACTCACAAAATAAATCAAATCGCAAATACGACGGGGGATCCGAGTTTAGCGGTGCCTCCGGACCCCCCCGTGGGGGGTCTTAGTGGTAGGCCGGAAGCAGTTGTAAGAGCTCTTCAAGTAAGTATTTCAAAAGCCGGAAGGACGATAACGAATTTGCACTTGTGCAAGTTTCTAGTTATCGATTTATTCCAAATGAAATGCTTTTTTTCCCTAGTTTTTTCTCTGTTAGTTGGCATCCCTTTCATATTAAAACTAAGCAAATAAAAACCGACTGCAATCTAGCTGGCGCAACATACTTAAAAACTATTATATGATATTGCGCCAATTAATGATAAATTCACACTTTTGAATACAATTTTTATTGTATTTATGAAATTCTGTGAAATAGGCCGGGATTCCTGGGAAACTACTCCATCTGGTTGGATTTTATAAACCACACGTTTCAGGTGACCCCATAGGGAAAAAATCCATTGGTAAGAAATCCATATTGTAGGTCGTTCATTAATCCTTTTCTGCTTCATGCTGCTATTGGTATATATGCAGCCACTGCCTAATTTGGAGTAGATAGTAAAGAGGTGCTCTGTCTTGTTGAAAATACAATAAATTTACATCTAAAGCGGCAGTATTTCTCTCTAGGTCCTCATGAATGCCATCCTCATCAACTATTAGATGCTTCATGGTTGTATCTAACATTTCTGCATAAATTTCGTTTATAAACCGATGGCAAATAATAGTATTAAAACTCGACAATTATAGGAAGAGATATGAGAATTTGATGACACTGGCACACAAAACAGTGCGAGAACGCATTCATACGAAAAATGATACACGATTCGCGTCGCTGATTTGTAGGTATATGCTCTTTAAAAATGATGTTTTCCCCTATTAAAAAGCATGCAAGCATTGTATTATGTAGCGCTTGGTTAACGATTTTCACTGACTGTACTAGATCTTTACTCGATGATAAATAAGACAGTAATGACGAATTTAGTTGCAGTCCACCGCGCATCGTGAGAGGCAGGTCATTTTGAGATATTCGCATCTAATAATAATAATATCGAATGCCTCTTATTTCATTAAAAAATATAAATATATAAAAGATATCTACATAAATAATGTTCAAATAATTAGAAAATAACGGAGCCCGAAGTGAAGTCTAGCCAATTGGATACTTATACTCACCCGAAACAGGACAGTTAACACTACTAAGCAAATTCCAAAAATACATGTCTTCCTGTATTTGTAAGCATGTAGCTATTATGCTCTGCCAAATATTTATCTTCTGGGAAGACAACGCATGCCTTTAACAGAGATAAACTCAATGAACATTTATCAGTCATCATTATCAAAAGTTAAAAAAAACTACAAATATAGCAAATTGACCAGTCGACATAATTGGATTCATGGTGGCTTCATCCTTCGTATATTAATATATATTCATTTGTCTTAATTTATCACTATTCTTGGTGCCTTTTTTTTTATTTCCAATAAATGAATAGTATCGTATTCGCGGCGTGTTTTATTTGGCTCAAGCAATAATTTTTGGGAACCATAAATGAATATAACTTCTACATTTCACCATTACAGTATCAATAACATCTTTCTCGATTAAAAAAATATATATTACACAGAAAGCGCGTCGCAATTTTTTGCGCCCAACGTGGGGCCTGTTGTTAGAGAATCGATTTATTTAAATCTCGGTTCATCCCAAGCATCCTGATGGGATTTTATCGATAACCAACGGCAAAATTTAAAAAAATGCAAATGCACTACAACACAGTTGTATCTACAATATCGCAACAATTTTTGCACAAGCGCTTTTCTGTCTGTATTTTGCGTGATCTCCATGCGTGTATTTGCTTCTAAATTCCTTAAAAAAAAGTGTCACCGAAGCTTCAGCTTCTTGAATAGATTCCTTAAGGCAACCATAAGAGGAATAATTTATTATTGTTGATCAAGATGCTTATGCTATTGCTGTATGCGGTTTATAACTAAAAAAATTATAGAAACTACTCGGTTAATGAATCAATGAATGCTTATAACAAGATGAATAAAAAATTATCATGTACAAATATAAATATTTTTGCACAGTGCTAGAATTAGCACCAATTAGTACCATGAGTTAGTTCATAACGAACTTTTTCAAACATCATTCAAGAAACTATAACTAAACAGCTACGCTAAACTCAGCACCCTGTTTTAGCAGACCTACTGGAATTCAGACCTAATTTTCAAGCATTTGTCTCCAGTATAGCATACATATCTTGCCAGACTGGTAGGCCTCGCCTATGCGTATGTGACAATCTTTCGCGTGAGAACGATGTAAGCTGAAATTAAAGTTTATAAATGACTTTCTGTCAATAAAAATGGTTATATTAGTGGACGATATGTGACTCTTGATCCATTAAATCAAAATACATATATTACTTATTAGGTTCATTTCCAGTTTCTATGGAAATATACCATTTTTTTTTTGGAAATTGGAACTGCAATAAAATGTCATGAAGTAAATAACGTGTAGTTCCTAATACGTCTTTTGTTGTAGGTTCTAGAAGTAAGAGAACAATTAGAGAGAGAAGGAAGGCCACTAGATAGAGGGGAAATAGGGTCAGATGGTTCAACGCAACCACAAGACATGGATGATGGACAAAAAGCCCTTCTTTGGGAAATGTGTAACGTAGGTCAAATCAAAATAATTGGACTAATAGCTCTAGCAGATTCGATTTAAAAAGCGCATTAGGAAATAAAATATAAATTAATTTTTGAAACGAGTTAGGGACAAAAACAAAACATGAATATCTGAAGAAACATATATGCTGAATACAAATTTGTATTGTTTTTAAATCTAGATCTTATGGTGTGCTGTACATATTTAAAATTAGATCTATTTTTACACCGAGATAGTAAAGACCTTTCTTAAACGGTTTGAGAAATACTGAATTTTTGATTCAAGAAAAATTTTGAATCAATTATTTTATTTATGATCCATTCATTTGAAGCCAAACTGATTCAAATGGGCTCGAAGTGGAGTTCATAATTCAATCATAATTTTAAGAAACAGATATTTAATTTACATCGATAATTTCACATTTTATTAACATATATAACTTTTACACTGCATATTATATGTAAAAATAATGGGAAAACAGCTCATGAGGTATAATCCAAAGCAATTAAATAACACATTTTTTTATTATAGCAGTTTTATTAACTGACGAAAACTAAACATTCATTCAACAATAAAATAAAACTAATAACATTAACGCAGCTTCAAATGAAGACAGTAAAAATATTCTAAGCACTGAATGTTACATACGGAGTTGAAAAAGTATACAAAGTATTTTGTATTCGTTGAATTTTTCACGGCATGTTCAATATCTTCTCACCATTGCTACAAATTCTACAGTTAAATGCCTTCTAAAATCTCGCATCAAATTT
>MU183121.1:184474-225508 GCA_016904865.1 Pissodes strobi
CTACAAATTCTACAGTTAAATGCCTTCTAAAATCTCGCATCAAATTTTGCTAAGAGATGCTTCTTGGCATATAGCAAATAAACCTGAATTTTCATCTAGATGTGAAGAAAACTCCTAATCGATTGTTTAATTCTATGCTAATGATTTGTTTTTCGTTTGTGAAGTTGAAGATAGATAACTATCGGTCTGGATAAAATTTAAATGTAAGCTTTGGGCACCGACATTAACAATAGACTAGAAGGTTCGCTCTAAGCCCCGCCCCCAGCATTCCCCTCCTTGCCCCGTCGCGGAACCTGGTGAAATGCTGGTTAACCGCTCAGGCCTCGTGCCACGTTTCAACCCGTTTCGTCTAAAGTCTGGCCTTTGTAAGCGCTACATCAAAAGTGCCGACTGAGAGTGGACCTTTTAGTCTCTTGTTAAAGTTCGGTGCTGTGGGTCCTCATTTTTAGGATGTCATAAGCTTTATTTTTTTTAAACGTAGTTTTTGCACCAGTTTTTTTCTATATTTTGTGTATCTGTTATTCGAGACCGGGTTGGTGTGTTGTCTTAGAAGAGGAATAATTTATTGTTGATGAGATGCTATGACTTTCTTTGCCATAATATATTCCTGTATACGGTTTTATGAAAGAAAAGGCAGATTCTAAAATATTAATGTCCTATTGCAAACACTTCAAATTCCTTTAAAAGGTTTCACTGAAACCAGTACCTAGCATAGATTCAGTATGAAAATTAGTTAGATTCTTCAAGGATGATCGATCATCTCGAGATTTAAGAGCAGAATTGCGAAAGAAGAGCTGGCATAAGAAGACGAGCCCATTGAAACCGCTCAGCGGCCTACAAAAAAGCTAAAAGGTCTAGCCAACAAATTCTTTACAAAAAAAAACACAATCACATGGGCGATACATAGCTTTAAGCCCTATAAACCCCCGGCAGTAGATCGCATCTTTCCAGTCTTGTTACAACAAGGTCTAGAGTACCTACTACCACACATTCAATTAACCTTCACAGCCAGCTTTGCATTGGGCTACATTTTCAAAAACTGGAGGAAAGTTAAGGTAGCGTTTATACCAAAGACAGGGCGACGATCACTAGAGGAACCAAAGTCTTACCGCCTCATTAGCGTAACCTCATTCCTTCTTAAAACGATGGAAAAGATTATCGATAGGCAGGAGCAAGTTCCTTTCTAATGCTCCACTGCATGCAAATCAATTCGCATACCATCGAAAACTACCACCCATGCTCTTCAAAATCTCGTCCGCGATATAAAGAAGGCACTGGCTGAAAAAGAAGTGGCTCTGTGTGCATTTCTAGACATAGAGGGTGCATTTGACAACACCTCACATGAATCCATTCAGCGCGCCACAACCCGCAGAGGATGGAACCAACCACTACAAAATGGGTAAAATCCATGCTACACAGCCGTGAAGTCACCGCGACCATTGGATAAATAGCCGTCACAGTCACAGTAATAAAGGGATGCCCTCTAGGAGGAGTCCTATCGCTCATGCTTTCGTCTCTGGTGGTTGACGATCTACTGGTAAGACTGACTGGAGCAGGCTTTGAAGTCCAAGGTTACGCAGATGACCTAGCTATAATAATATGAGGCAAGCATGATAACGTTCTCTCAGAACGTATGCAAAGTGCACTCAACTTTGTCAGCACATGGTGTACACAGGAAAGACTAAATGTCAACCCAAGCAAAACCGTAGTGATCCCATTCACAAAAAGAAGAAAGCTGAACCTTAAAGCACCCACATTGGGAGGGACAACGGTAGAGCTTTCAAAAGAGGTTAAGTATCTTGGCATCGTTTTTGACCAAAAACTAACCTGGAACCCACCTGGAAAGAACTATCAAAAAAGCAACGGCAGCGCTTTGGGCCTGTCGACGACTCTTTGGTAAAACATGGGGGCTAAAACCCTCCATCATCTATCTGGTGGTCCTATAACACTGTTGTTAAACCTATTATAACCTACACCTGCTTGGTGTGGTGGGTAAAAACAAAGAAAATAACAACACAGCGAAAGCTAACAAGAGTACAAACGCTCGCCTGTCTGGGTATAACAGGGACTATGAAAACGGGTCCCACAGCAGCTCTAGAAACCCTACTTGATCTCCCTCCGCTACGCATATGCATAGAAAAGGAGGCCTGCACCAGTGCGTATAGAGTCAGTCAGATACCAAAACTGAACTCAGGAAACCCGACTGGTCACCTTAAAATTCTGAAGGACATCCATCAGATAGAGGCGATGACCAAACCAACCGATACAATGGAAATAAAACTCCATTATGATCGCTCCTTTGAAGTGGTAATTGAAGACCGCAATACTACAGGGGAAAGACTAAAACAACTAGAGAGGGGATCACTTGTCTGGTACATAGATGGATCAAAGATGAAAGAAGGAGTGGGATCCGGAGTTACGGACCTAGGTGTCGAATCTGTGCACCTTTAGGAAACACTCCCAAAATTTTTCAAGCAGAACTAAATGCTATCAATATAACCATCTCTGAATGTGTCAAAAAAGACCTGCTAAGAGGTGCAAAGATCTATATCATATCTCCTATCAGATAGTCAAGCAGCCTTCGCTAGTATCTAGCAGAATCAACTCCCGGCTAGTATGGAATTGTCGTATGGCTGCAGATCAAGTGGAAAACAGAAACAGACTCACCTAAATGTGGGTACCAAGACACGAGAGTGTGGAAAGCAACGAAGCCGCTGACCAGCTGTAATGAACGCCAATCTTAATGTAATGAAAGCCGATTTACCCTTAAAGATTACTTACTGTCTTTGCGGCTTATTCATCACTCTCTGTTCATTAGCTGATACCGGGTTCGCAGTACCAGTGTGTTAAACCCTATTTCTCCGTCGAAAATACTTTACCTAGTCACTTGGGCAACCTACCCATTTAGTATTCACCTAAACACTAATTTTGTTTTCTGCCTCTTACCAGCGCTTAATTGTATTCTCAGTTATAGGAATTACATTTACTATAATCATATGAATGTAAGCCACACTAGTTTCGTTTCTCAGTATAATGAAAACTATAATTGGATTTGCGAGGTTATTCCTTGTAGGCAACACACTATTGAAAGGGAGCATTATTTTGAAATACTGGTAGAGGAATTTATCCAATTAAGTTTTTGGCATGACCCTGTATTTACAGGTCTCAAACAAGCTGTCTTTTCAACAAAAGTAATTTTTACCAATATTATAATTTAGTTGCTGTGATTTTTTTTTTCGTGTATTAACTTTCCATATGCATTATATTTTCGCCCGCGAGCATGGTAATTAAACTAGCCAGTCAAACAATTTTTGTTTATCAAAGCAAGTTCTTTAGCAAGATCCGCTTTTGCAGTGATTTACTTTGCAGCTAACAATTTCTAGAGCTTAAATTATTTCATAAATATTGGCGGATTTAAATTCTATATTTGCTAGGAAATAAAATACTGAGTGACATTAGAAAGTTTTGTTTAATGGTTATTATTACTAAACGGTTTCATTTAAAAGCCCTCGTAAAGGCATTTTACAGGATGTCACTAGCGTTGTTTGAAAAACGGAATAATCCTATAATTCTAGAGTACACTCGCATGACATTGAAAACATGGTTACAAATTATACAGGTATCCTATCATTATCATCTTATTAGTTAACTTACTGTCTAGTGCAAATTTTCACAACCGAACCTGTCGTTGAAACTTTCTTCACCCCCTTCTGCTTCGATATGTGACGAATTTTCGCACAAGGCTGCTGTTCGCTAAACTTTGGCCGTCGACATGAATTTTTATTAAATTCTTAAAATTTTACCCGAGTCTCTAAACTGAGAGACACTAATTTCGGCGAGAGCCACACTGTGACCATAATAACAGAAAAAAAAATGCTCTATATTAAAACTTTTTCGAGCCCCACTCGGGCATTATAACGTGCTACAATTGACTTGCTTGACTACTCGGTACCCATTCGGACAGAGTAACGACTTACAACCGCAAGATTCAAATTTAGACTGTCCTGAGGTACTACTGAAATTTTCTTTTATACTTTTTTTCAAGGCGTGTTTGCTCCCAGAAATATCTGGAATTTTGCCTGTGGCAATTAAGACACGTGCTTCACGCTTATTTTTCGCCGGAGGCGGCTATTCGAGGTTGAGCTGGGTTTTTTCCACTCTGGACCAAATTAAGGTCATCGAATTGTTTTCCAAGGCAAAGCTTCAAAGTTGCTCGCGGTCTTCGACTTTAGTGACGACATTGCTTTCCGGCTACACCTGTAAGCCAATAGCTGTCGTTGTACCAAGGTTTTTTGGGAGGGGTCTGTGTGAATTGCTTAACTAAGTGGGGAATAGTTCCTATGGTCTCTGACTCAAGGTAATAGGCTTAAAGGAAACGCCTCTTTTTGCACGCGAGTTTCTCTTGAATCCCGGTGGAAGAGTCGACTAGGGGAAAATAGTTTTAACTTTAGTTTAGCTAGTTACGTGATGTCATACAGTCGAAAATCCCAATAATCCGCGAAATCGCGCCTAAGACCGAATTTAGTGAGCTTTGAATTTTCTGCCGATTATTTGGATTATTGTCCAAGGGTAAGTGTCTTACTTTAATATGGCATAATGCCTGCGTGATGACTGTTGTGCCCATTTACCTGAAACTTCCAAATGCAGATATTGAAAAACTTGAGACGTGGTTTGGGCCTTACTCAACAATTTTCAAATTCTAGTTTATTTCGAAATCAAGTTACTTATTAAATAAAAATATTATTTTATTTGACCGTTCTCTCTTGGTGATTTAATTCGAAATTAATTTACTTCATTTTGTTTTGAAACAATTGAAATTAAAAGCAATTTTCGAATCAAATTTATCTAAAGCCTTTTGGCCCTTAGGCTATCATCACACAGCTCGCACGGAATGGCGCACAGACTGCCTTTTGCGGGCCTGAACCATTCTGTGGCATCACTAGAGGACACGCAATGAATGAACTCAGAAATTGGGAAAAAAGGTGGAAAGAGACACATTGGGCTAGGCCGTCAAGACAGGCCAAGAGACTCATCTATCACTCGCCCAACTACACAAAAAAGCTCAAGCTACAAAAAAATGAGATAAAACTGGTCGTAGACCTTCTCACTGGACATGGCCCCTGGAGGTACCACCTCAAGAAAATGGGGAAAACCACTGACGAACAATGCAGATTCTGCCAAACTATGGCTGAAACGTCAGAGCACTTACTCTGCGAATGTCAGGAACTGACTCGCCAAAGGTTGAGGCATCTCGAATATGCCCTTGTGGCAACTCTCGAAATATTCTAAGATTTTCGAAGGAGATAGGAATTTTCGTGTAGAATAGAAGGATATACACAAAAGATCAATTGTGGTCGACGTGTTGAAGGGCAAATCTTGCCGAGCGACCCCTCTACCTACCATACCAAGAGCAGAACTGTCATGTGTTGACAGTCTTTTATAATATATTATTGATGCTGTTGTTGTACCTTCTGATGTCATAATGACCGCTTCAGGCCTTTATAAAAGAAATGGACTTTTAAAAAATTGATCTCTTCTTCTATCATTTTAAACTCATTCGCAATTGATGTTAAACAAAAGAGATTTTAAGTTGAGATTTGAAACCTTTGGCAAAATGCACTACAACACAGTTTTATCCACAATACCGCAACAATTTTTGCACAAGCGCTTTTCTGTCTATATTTTGTGTGATCTCCATGCGTGTATCTCTTCTTCTGAATTCCTCAAAAAAAGTGCCACTGAAGCTTCAGCTTCTTGAATAGATTCTTTAAGGTAACCATAAGAGGAATAATTTATTATTGTTGATCAAAATGCTATTACTTTTTTGCCATAGATATTGCTGTATGCGGCTTATATACAAAAATGGAATAAAATATTATTGTCCTATTGTAAACACCTCAAAAAGGTTTCACTGAAACTAGCCCTTAGCATAGATTCGGCAGTAAGCTTCGATTCTTCAACATAATCATCTTGAGACTTAAGAGCAGAACTGTCAGATGTTGAGTATTTTATAATACATTGTAAATGCTATTATTGTACCTTCTGATGTCATCGTTATCGCTTCAGGCGTTTAAAACACTGATTTCCCCTTCTGTCATTTAAAACTCATTGGCAATTGATGTTAAGAAATTTTAAATTGTGGTTTGGAACCCTCAGCAAAACGCACTAGTTTTATCCGCAATGACGAAACACAACTTCTGGACTCGGCACGCGTTTCGCTAACCATGTTAGCACCATCAGGGGATGACTAAACTAATCAACTCTTGGTGTCGCACACGGTTAGTGAAACGCGCGTCGAGTACAAAAGTTGTGTTTCCGTATTGTGGATAAAACAGTATTGCAAAAAAATCATTTAAGTGTTAGGTTACATGCAATTCAATTTGACGGTTTTCAAAAAGAAAATTAATTATAATAATTTTTTTTGTCCAGACCTAGTTGTAGCATGATTACGAGAAAATTACACCTTATGAGAGCTGTATTCAACACTTCTTTCCCAACTAAAATTTTTTAAAATCCAAATACTGGAAATGCCTAAAAAACATGTACTGATACTACTTTTTACTTAATTTTATATATTTATACTTCTATACATTTAAGAGAAATCTTGAAAGGTTCAAAGTGATGAGACAATGCTTAAAATAATATCTTAATTGCAGGTGGTTTGGCGAAAGCTTGAAGAAGGACCACAAACATCTCGACGGTAGTCGAGAATTTAGACCAATTTTCTTGCCAGAATGACAGACATCACGAATTTGTTAATATATTTTTGTATATTTAAAACGCATGTAAGGGTATGACAAATAAAACAAGCGCGTAAATAATACCTTCATAAAAAGAAGTGCATTATAATTCAAAATATATTTCATATATCGCATTAATATTTTATTTGTCATACCACAACTTTTAGCTTTATCTTTTTTGTTACGTAACTTTTATTTTCAAACAAAACTCGAAGTATTATTGTCTTTTGCAAATATTTATTTATTATAAAAAATCGTTGTACTCTTCTTTATACTCTCGTTTCTTTTTGTTTTATTCTTATGACACGATGTACAAAATAAAATTATTTTATTTACATGATTGGAGTTTATTGGTCTTCCTTTCCGCCTATAGATCAGATTGGATTAGATGAGGGGGATTATGGGCTGTTAAGCTCCACACTGCGACATTTTCAGAATTCAGATCTATTAGACCTCAAAAAGCCATTGAGAATCCTTTATCTAACCCCGTCTTCTTCATGGGACTCAATAGGTTAGTTTTTAGTTCATCCGTATATATGGGAATCTTGGCTTTTCTTCTACCAGCGTAAGGAACCTTAGCCTTGACAAGCCCTCGCAGTGGCAAAGTATATTGCTGTTTCCTCCTCTTCCTAACTGAACCTGCACAGCAATTCTTCCGCCAGTCCAGCCTACCTACAGTGCTCTGTTAGAAGTCCGATTATTATCCTAGTTGTACTTTTTTTTCGACTTGGCAAATATTCTATGAATTTTAGCGATGCTTTTCTAAAAAACTCTTCAACCTGTCTCACCATTCTTTCGTTTGCATCCATAATTTGATGCTAGCGTTTTGTACATGTTTTGCTGTGCCGCAGAAAGGTCTTGGTTCATTCAAAGCCATTTTGGCTCTTTTTCAAGTTAACTGTATGTGCTGGTACCAATACCGTGAGGTGTTATTGGCTGGTACCAAAGACAATTCACAGGGATCGTTTTTGCTGGTACCCAAGCGAAGGTCAGTCTGTTTCGACTACCCATCTTCAACTTGCATCGAGTTTACTGCTTTTACTGCCGCTTAACTGTCAAGGTTGGTTGCAATGGTTTGACCTGTAAACTTTTGCCTTATCAACTCATTCTCACAATGACGCATACTGGGCAATTATTTTCTGCATCTTCGACGAAGCCCGACACAGAGGGTAAATTTAAACAGTGATGAAACGAAGAATGGTAGTAGGCGTGTAACCATCAAAATTATTCACTCTAACGTTAGGTCGTTGGGAAATAAGATAAACCAACTGGAAGCATTCCTTGTTGACTAGGCTAACATTGCTGGATACAACTGTGCGACAATGTGCACTAGAAAACAGGATTTAGGAGGTGGTACAGCTATATTTGCCGACAAAAAGTTAAGTGCCTATCCAGTGGACAGTCTTGCGTTTTAGTGTTGAAAAAAAATGAGCGAGTCTGCTACTACTCGAGACACTGATGAGTAAACATATCCTATGACGACATGCACAAATATCTAAGCAGCCCACAAAATCACTGCACATGGTTATGTCACAGCCGCTTACACATTTCCGTCCCCCATCAGCTTGCACATCTCCGTCCCATTTGACGAGATTTACCCTCATACCGCCGCGTGTAAGATGTTTACACATCAAAAATGTTTTAAGAGTTATGTTGTATATGTATTAATGATCTGAATGCTTATGGTTTAGCTGTTTACAGGTCTCCGGCTGGATCTTTTGACCCCTTCCTAAATATAATTGATGACCTCCTGAACACCTGATGGGCAGCAAATAAGAACATAGTGTTGGCTGGTGACTTCAATGTGCACTTTGGGACGAATGAGCGTGAGGCAATTCTACTGTTTGATGCGTTGGGTGGCTACGGTTTTCAACGCACTATCTACGAACTAACCAGGGGAGACGCTTGTTTAGATAACATTTTTGTAAAATTTCCAACTGATGAGCTGTCAACGCAGGTATTACAGTCTGATCTCTCTGATCATAATTCCCAATTACTCTCACGTCCCATTGATAGTACATCTAATTTCAAACAGGAAAATAAACTATGCAACCTAATTGAGGCTAGGCTCTTTTAATTTTATAGATGACCTTAGCATAAATATTAATCAAAAGTTCACAAAATCCATGCAAATCCTAAAAATGTCTTATTTAAAGGCATTTCCCGAAAGACAGCTTAGGTTTAGATCAGACCAAGTGGGCGATACTTCGTGGTTTAACAATGAATTGAGGGTGATGAGGGAGCACCTCGGATTATTGGGTGAAATTGGTCGTCAATATGGCCAACCTGGTAAAACAAATGAATATGAGGAGTTTAAAAAATATATAGAAATGCTATAAAGAGGACCAGGGTGGCGTCAAATGACAGAATAATTGCTGCTGTAGGTAATCCCACACGAGCAATGTGGAACATTATAAACAGTCACCAAGGTTGTGATACCCATTTAGATTTTAGTCATAATTTAACACCAGGTGAATTTAATGATTTTTTCACCAGCATTGCACATAACCTAGTAAACATTATTTGGATTCACGTTGCCAAATAATAAATTTTTATTTTTAGAAATTACTTTTAATGATATATCCTTGTTGCCAGTTATATCTAAAATAGCTGAGAAGCGTATGGCTCTCAGACTGGTGGGATTCTTTGAGGCGAGCGATTGCTTTGTTGAATGCCAGCTTGGTTTTCGCAGAAACAGGAGCACCGGTTTGGAGCTGATTGACAAAGATCTTTTGAATCAATGGAGTATAATGCTGTTTTGCTATGCGATTTTAACAAGGCTTTCGATTGTGTGTTGCATGACCTCCTAATTAAAAAACTCCAATATTACAACCTTACCGCTGAAAGCATGAGCCTTATAAATCATACTTGGACAACAGGGTTCAGCTTGTGAGGGTGGGGGATGTGTTATCTGCAGAACGTCGTATTACCATTGAGACTACGGCCCTTACTTTATTTTAATTTACAGTAATGGCCTGCCTTGTGATGAACTGAAATCGCATTTCACCCTTTTTGCGAATGACACTACCCTTTCTCTCCCAGCTTGCTAGGGGACATAAATGGAGATCTATTTAACGTAATATTCTTGGGTGTTCTTATAGATCCAAAACTTAAATTGAAAGCTCATGTAGATCTAGTAGCAAAGCCCTTGAGAGGTGCACTGTTTGCGCTCTGTCGCTTGGTGGACTGCGTGTCTATTCCGGTTCTACGTACAGCGTACTATGCAATATTCCACTCAATTACGTCATATGCCTTGATGGCGTGGGGCCATTCATCACACGCCAATAGAATATTTGGCCTGCAAAGAAGGGCTGTGAGGACTTTAGGTGGAGTGTGGTATAGAGACGATTGCCGAGAAGTCTTCAGGTTGTGCGAAATCTTGGCCCTCCCATCGCAGTATATTCTAAACAACCTTGTATATGTCAAAGCACATAGTGGGGAGTACAGAGTGCACGGCGAGGTCCACAGCTATGACACTAGAAACAAAAACAACTTAATTCCGGATTTTCATAGATTGACGGGGTGTCGGAGCGGCCCGGGATACTGGGGGACTTATCTCAAAACAAGGATTAAAGATATTGTCACGGCTAGCAATCATCCGAATGTTTTTGTGCTACCCTATAGAACTAGCCTTGTCGCGTCTACGTATGAGTTATCGCCGGCCGCGAAGATTCAGGAACTGTGAAATTCTCCCGATGCCCTGGTCGAGAATATTGTAGAGTGGCCTCGCTTCCCCGGGAGTATTCGTGATAGATTTTAGACTGTATATAAATAGCTGCACCTCTACATAAGCTCACTGAAGAACGAGCAAATTATAATGGGATCATAACTGTGATTCTGCGTTCAAGAAATTAAAGGCGGCTCCATGTTCTAGTCCAATATTGGGATATCCGGAACAAAAGGGTAAATTTGTATTGGACACAAACGCAAGCAACAGCGGCATCGGAGCAGTTTTATCGCAAGTACAAGCAGGAGGAGAACGAGTTATCGAATACTACATTCGAACTCTTTCGAAACCTGAACCACTGTCAAAAATAATGCCTGAACGTAACCCGTAACCGAGCTTTTGGCAATAGTGCGGTCTGTTGAGCATTTCCATCAATATCTGTATGGACAAGAATTTCTAATAAGGACTGATCATGCAGCACTTAAATTTTGGGTATGAAACAGCCTGAACGACAGGTAGCCAGATGGCTTGAAAAGTTACAACAATATAACTTTAAGGTTAAGCACAGGGCAGGGAGAGTGCATAATAATGCAGATGCTTTATCCAGAAGGTCATGCGAGGATAACTGTAAGCATTGCCAAAGAATAGATCAACGAGAAGGAATTACTCCCATTAGGCAAATATAATTTGAGGATGATCAGCAGTGGATCGCAGAGCAACCTAAAAAGGATCAGCTTGAGGATAGTGAAATAGCACTATTGCTAAAAGAAAGACCAAGCTGGAGAGAGATTTCAACTAAAGGATTTGCTTTTAGAACTATGTGGGCTCAATGGGAGTCCCTGGTGGTGGAAAATGGACTTCTTAAACGAGCCTGGGAAAGCGCCGGTGGAAAAGTAGTGAAGACACAGTAAGGCGTACCAAGGAGAAAGATATAGGAAGTTCTGGAAGAAGTTCATAATGGAAAGTCTGGTGCTCATCTCGGAGTGAACAAAACGAATGACAAGATCCGCGACAGATTTTACTGGGTCAACTACTGCTAGGATGTGAAATCTTGGTGTCGGCAGTGTGCCGCAAGTCAAGGACCCAAAATAAAATCTATGGGAAAAAATGAAATAGTATAATGTGGGCCTACCGTTCGAACGTGGTAACAAGTACATTTTAGTGGCAATTGACCACTTCAGTAAATGGCCTGAAGTATTTCCGATGCCCAATCAAGAAGCTGTTACCATAGCAGATTCGAGGCCCTCGTGAATAACCTATTCAGCAGATTTGGCGTTCCGTTAGAGCTGCATTCAGATCAAGGACGCAACTTCGAATCCAAGGTTTTCCACAAAGTCTGTGATTTACTCAACATCCTTAAAACACGGACTACAGCCTTACATCCACAATCAGACGGCATGGTAGAGAGGTTTAACAAGACCATTTGTCAAATGTAGATGAATATCAGAAAGATTGGGACCATGCCGGACCAACACATACCACTATTTTTGATGGCATATAGATGAGCAGTCCATGACATGACAGAACTAACACCAGCCATGGTTTTATTTGGAAGAGAACTTCGTTTCATCACCTATTATTCGGAACGCCAGACAACCAGGATATGGGAATTCAAGACTACGCGGACTCCCTTAAGGAAAAGTTACTATACATCCAAGAATTAGTCAGAGAAAACACGGAGAAAGCCAGTGACCGAATGATGATTGGCAATAGTACGATCTGTTGAGCATTTCCATCAATATCTGTATGGACAAGAATTTCTAATAATGATGAAACAGACCGTGCTATTGCCAAAAGCTCTTATCGGGTTACACAGTAGTTACGTTCAGGTTTCGACTGTAGTATTCGATAACTTGTTCTTCTCCTGCTTGTACTTGCGATATAATTGCTCCGATGCCGGTGTTGCTTTCGTCTATGTCCAATACAAATGTATCCTTTTGTTCCGGATATCCTAATAATGGAGTAGAACATAGAGCCGCTTGCCTTGCAAGTCAGTGACTGAATGAAGACGCGATATGATCTCAAATCTAATTCTATATAGGATTTCAGATGAACGATAAAATCTGGTTATATATTCCGCAAAGGAAGACCTTATCCAAGCTAACGCCAGTATGGGAAGGACCCTATACAGTCATCAAAAGTATTAATGACGTAGTGTATAGAATTCCACGTAGCCCCAGAAGCAAACTGAAAGTTGTCCACCTTGACAGGCTCAAAGCATATCACGGACATGAAGTAGCTGATCGGGGCGATCAGGTCTAAGAGGGAGGCAATGTCACGGCTAGCAACCATCCGAATGTTTTTGTGCTACCCTATAGAACTAGCCTTGTCGCGTCTACATCGTATGAGTCATCGCCGGCCACGAAGATTCAGGAACTGTGGAATTCTCTCGATGCTCTAGTCGAGAATATTATAGTTGGCCTCGCTTCTCAGGGAGTATTCGTGATAGATTTTAGATTGTATATAAATAGCAGGCAGAAAGTGTGTTGTTAGTTAATCATTGGGCGTTGAATTGTAAAGAACTAATAGTTGTAAAGCTATAAGAGTAGTTTAGTGTGTTTAATTGTACAGAGTGATATAGAATAGATTATTAGTTTAAAATAGTAAAAGTTGTAATTTTATTAGAACCCACGGGAAAAATTAAATATTGTTAATGATTTTATTAAGAATGTTTAGGTGCATGTAGATTGCGATTTTCAGCTTCTATAACGTATGTAAGTGCAATTGCCTGTACATTAACATTAAAGAATTTTGAATTTGAATGATGTATTACATCTTCCGTTCGGAATATCCTCGCATATTTGCCTAAGCAGCTCAGTGAGATTTTTGTCTTTGGCTTGACTCAGTATATACCGACACATACACCTTCATGGATTTAGACAGCTATGTCTTCATTAATAGGAGGTACTTCCTTCCATGCATCTCGGTCCGCTAACTTATCCTGGAAGTTTTATCAAAGCTATATTTGGGACGTATGCCATATCATCATTCCCATGATGAAGTCGCTTTTCCAACTCTTCATATTGCTTGTTGTAGTATTTCTCGTGCATTCTGCTTAAGGTGCCTATCCACCAAGCGTGCAAAATGTTTGTGATTGTTGGCAAATATTTGCAAACTCAATATTTGTTTGGTGGAGACGGATATCACGCGCATTCGCAAACGTTTTGCAATCATTTGGTCGTGTTCCGAGCGGTGTCGGCACATCAAAGGGATTTGTTGTTTCTGTGTGCGCTTTGCTTTTTTGGGTACAGTTGTTTGCGAATAATTGGCTGGTGGCGACGAATGTCAACAACAGAATTGCAAAAAAAACATTTGCTCCCAATGATTTTTTGGTGGATACGCAGTACGCACCTTTACGGATGCTTTTCCTCTGAACAGTGTGGACGCAACTGACCTAGCTTCGCCTAGAATATATTATATATGAAAAGGTAGTACTTTAAGCAGGCCCTCTAATGCGGGTATTAGAATGGTCCTCATGGCACTGCGCCGACGCACCACTCCACCCTGGTTAGGTATTTGGCCACCAAACCACGGACCCATATGCTATCATGCGCAATGACTCCCATTTTTGGTTGCAGCCCTCAGTTTTTTTAGCACATCCTTCTGCACAGATTGTTTTTTTGTGTAATTTTTTTGTCGGTGTGATTCCATGTTAGCTTATGGTCAAAGATGACTCCCAAGTATTTTGCTTCTAGTGCAAATGGAATCTGTACCTCATTGAGTACTGATGCCCTTAACTCTTCCAGTGTTCTTTTTTTGATGACTTTTACTATGGTGGTTCTATGAGGGTTGAGTACTGTCAGTACACCGCATGTCGATAATGTTTATTAGAGGTAGTTTTGTAAGCTTCATGACCCTACCTGCGAATCTGCCTTTTGCAATAATCGCAAGGTGGTCGGAGTATCCTAAGCAATAGAATATGCCAGCGTTCTTGTGATTATTGCAGGACTGGCTCTATACATGAAGATAATGAAAATAATTTGATATCATAATATTGCTTACGACCAGAGTTGGGTAAACTACTTAAAAAAAAAGTAGTTGAGTATAACTACTAATTACTTTAACAAAAGAGTAGTTAAACTACTAACTACTAATAATTTGTACTCAAATTTTCAACTACTTTTTTAACTACTATGACGTCATAGCATATTTTTAATTTATTTATTTATTTGAGAATATAAAAATATTATACAAAATATAAAAATAGCATACATTTTAACAATAAAACAAAGATATATTGCGGCACCTAGATGCGATATTCTATTAACACAAAACACATCATTATATCAACAAAAAAATAAAAAGATACTGGATTAGATTTAAGACAAACAAAATGTTCGAAAGGTTCGTCTGCAATTGCGTGTCTCATTGGGAGCTGAGTAAAGTGGCGAAATTAAATATTCTTTCCACTGGAGCGCTGCTTGGTAAAACTGTGTTGTATTTAATAAATATTTGCTTTATTAACTTGTACTCGTTTAGTGACTCAATATTACCCCTTTCATCGTCCAATTATTGTAAAAACTCTAGTTCAAGCTTACTTTTAAAGTCATTTTTTTCTGATTTATTATTATGGGCATGGGGCTCATGGGAGGAACTATCCTTTTGTAAAGTTTTCATTTTCAAGTTTGATTATTCCCTAAATTCCAAAAACTCATTTCCCGGTTTCAAATTCTCTTCTGAATCTGAATCACGAATTATCGAATCATTTGGAAATAAGTCACAACAGGTATTAGCTACGATTTTGATAATTTGTTCGTTATTGACAGGACTTTATATGCACTAAGCCATCTTAGTTTTATGGTTGGAATGGTAACGGCAACGATTACCGCTTCAATGGACTCCTTGTTAATCAAAAAAAAGCCTTTTGAATCTATTTTGGAGGGACACAGGCAGAGCTGTCACCATCAGTGAGATTTAAATCATTTTTGTGATTTAAATACATTTTTTGATTTAAATACTTTGAGTTTAAATATTTTTTCTGAAAGTGATTTTTAACTTATGATTTAAATCTTTCTGAAAAGTATCTTTGATTTTTGATTTAAAAATAGTATTTAAATCTTTCTAAAAGGATTTAAATCAGTAAAAAGATTTAAATCTTCAAAAAAATTTAAATCCTTAAACAGATTTAGATTTAAATCATTAAAAAGAGTTTAACTATAATAAAATACAGCAATAAATACATCCTAAGTGTTTTAGTTCTATGTTTATTTTGTATTTTGTAATGAAATTTTTTTAATGCGTGTTACTTAATTTTCTTTTTTAAATATATATTGGCTATATGGGAAACTTTTGTATTATTGATTTCTTAAAAATATATATTCCCGATAATTTCGATGAAAGTTTCTGCGTCATAAACAAACCCCTTACGAAGTAATCACTCTGTAAAAAGCAAACAAAATACCATAAAAAACCTAGCTAAAAAGTAAAATAGATTTTTCCGCCAGAAAAATATTTCTGGGAAAAATTCAAATCAAAAATATAAAAAAAAAAGATAATTGAAATAATAGGATTTTGTCAAATTTCAAGTTGATTTTATCAAAAAGTAATTGTCAAAAAAAATAAAGCTTGTTTTTTAATGGAATTTTTGACACATTGTCAAATATTTAAAAGCTGCTAGCATGCACATAATGAGCTATTTTGCATGTTTGAAGTTGTTAGTGTTTTCATTTTAATTAATATAATCGGCTAACATAATAAGAAGTGCAAAGTTACCAATTATGTGAATGCTAACGGCTTTTAACCATTCGACAATGTGTCAAAAATTCCATTAAAAAAAACAAGGTTTAAATAACATTTTAATTTGGTTTTTGTATGTTATTTTGACGTACCTATTGAGGATTGTATTGTTTTTTAAAATTTAAATTGGATGACGTCACACTTTTGTTTTTTTTTTTCACTTAATTTATATAAATAACATATTTTGATTACGCTCTAAGGGGTTTTTAATGGTACATAACCAACGACGCCAATTCGTTGTACATAACCAACCAAATGATTTCAATCTTTTTTACATTTTGGATCATTTTAGGAAGTATTTAAATCTTTTCAAAAGATTTAGATTTTAAAAAATATTTAAATCTTTTGAAAAGATTTAAATATTTCCTAAAATGATTTAAAATGTAAAAAAGATTTGAATATAAAAAAGATTTATTATTTAAATCTTTCTTTATATACAAAACGATCGTTTGTCCAAATGAAAAGTATCTTTGATCTTTGATTTAAATCGTTTTTTAAATGACCTTAAACAGCTCTGGACACAGGTAGTTTGTCGATAACAAACTGTACATTTATAATGTTTCTGATCAATTTTAACTTCTCCAATTTTACCTTTAAAAATACTATAGTCGGCAAAAGATATCTGTAAAAAGTAGTATCCTCGCCTTGCAAAAATAACGTTTCGGCTATAGGTGCTAATAGGGCTGCGTATTCCTCCAAATTAATAATGTCGACATCTTTCAAGCCATCCTTAATGTCAAGCTATCGCACAATTATTCCCGTTTTGCTTTTTTGTCCAAAATTTGTTTGATGGACATATAGAATGAATTCCATCGTGTTACGGACGGGTAACTTAACGTGTGACCTAAGACACCTTTTATTATTTGATTTTCCTGAATGGCATTTCCTCTATGGTCATCGTTCCAATCATTGTCTTTATACTGTATAAACAAAGGTTCCAATGTTCCTGTGTCCTCGTCGTGTACCTGAAGAATTTCGTCGCTTGCTCCTGCAGTCTCTGTTCTAGCGGTCTTGTACCGGATTCCCTGTACAGTGTCCTTGTAGTCTTGAAATTGGTGGCCCTGCTTTGTTCTAGAGAAGCGAATATTTATGCGAAGCCTTTCTGGAAGAGGTAATTTAAGTCCAAATACCGAAAATGCTTTTACAGAATTACTTCCGTTATCTGTGATAGATTTTATTATTATCTAGTTCGAAAGAAACCTGTGTATCCTCGAGAATTTCTGCTGCCCTATCGTGAGTGTGTGATCCAAGAAATCTGCGCCAAGTTAGTGCAATAGAATGTCTTTTGAAAAAATCGTCAATAAAATGTACCCTAACTCCCATAAAACTTCTTCTTTTTGCCGACCAAATACAGTGTTCTTCCACTCACGACTTTCAGGTGTGTGTTTGAGCAAAAATCTCGAAAACTTTCATGATATACAACGGATAATGGCACCATCATTTTTACTGCAAAGTTCAGAAGTTTATTATTGAAAGTTTCCTGACTGTCACCTTTTCTTATTTTTTTATTTGTATCTCAAGCTGCTTTCAATGGTAGTTTGTGTGGAAGTACTTGCGTCCGAATCGAGGCTTTTTCTTTTATTCCCCAGTTATTTTTTATGATCTTCATATTTTCGGTAACTTTCCTGGTGTTTGTTTTTTAAAGTTCGATGATGAGTAAAATCCTTTCAGTTGTATATTTTTCGCTTTTAATGTATTTTCTTTAAATTCGGGAGGGACAAAAAATGTTCCACCGAATAATGGTGAAGACTAAATCTTCCTAACTGTATTCAAAATTATCTTAAGTACTTAAATACTTTCAAAGTAGTTACACTACTTCTCAAGTAGTTGAGAGTATGAAAATTAATTAAACTACCAAAAGTAGTTGGAACTAAGTAGTTAATTACTTTTCTAACTACTTTTTTGAGTATTTGAATAAAATAATAAATCTACTCAAGTAAAACTACTTCAATCGAACAAGTAATTTGAGTACAACTACTTGTATCAAAAAAGTAGTTAACTACATAGTTAACTACTTTAGTAGTTACTACTGCCCAGCACTGCCAACGTCTTTGCTTCCTCTTAAATTGTGTCCTTTTATTTTAGTAATAGTAAGAATTTGCTAAATAAATAATAATAATAATAAAATAGATTTTAAAGGAAGAAAATTCTGTATCTCGTCCCGATTCGGTATAGCTCAGGGCCATTGAATGTCACGTTTTTATTGCTTCACTTATCAGGAGTAAATTTAGATCACTAACAATTTAATAGAATGAAAAAATACACCGTAAAGCATTGCAAACGTCTATTTTATTTTATATTCATTGTTACTACATACAATCTTATCAGTGTTTAATAAGTAATAATAATAACAAAGTTATAAATCTACTTTGTGTTGGGTAAATCGTTTTTCCTATAATATAATACCATCAAACTAATATGTAACTGTAATACTAAAAACATATTTTGCGTCCTGCAAAGTGTTTGATTTTCGAGGAAGTGTTCAGGTTTACTTATTGGAAACTACTGTCATTAGTGCATAGCTATTTGATCGAATGAAAACGCGGACGTTTCTTTTTTAAATCTTCACACTCCCATACGAGTAATTTCAAACAGTTTAATATTTACATGAATTACGTTCGTTACTCCCATAGCGTTTATTCAATTTAAAACAATTGCACACCACTTAACATTCAGTTATAGAAAATTGTATAATTAGGTACTTAATATTAAACATTATTCCTCCATGTTTTCATTCAATCGTCAACCTTTTAAAGTGCCATGCAAAGACAGTTTTTTGAACTTGGGAAATACATCATCATTAAAAAGTATCTATCTGCATTCCTAAAGAAAAGATAAGTTAGGTATTGAGGTTACTAGGTATTCTAGTACAAAATGTGGTGTAATACTAATGGTCAATTTTAAAAATGTTGTAAATTATAAAACATATATTTTATCTAGAAACAGATAGATATTCAAAGAAGTAAAGCTGTATGTGACCAGTAGACAAAATGAGATATATGCAACTAAATAGTGTTCGAAAAAAAATAATCTGAAAATTTCATCGAGACATTTGATTAAATAAACATGAAAATTCTACATAATATGCATAATAAAAGTCAAGGATTATTGAAATAAAAACGTTTTTTAAATAAAGTAGAAATTTCGCCAAATGCCTTATCAATTATTTGGGAAAATGTGCCTTTAAGGGGTTGTCTTTGTCATATTTCTTTTATATTGTTGAGTGTTTGTGTTCCACAAGTTTATTAGAGGCCGGAACCATATTACTCTAAACTGACTTAGTAAAAATAAACTAAAGCTAATCACAATTAGTCCAATTTGCAAATTGAAAAGAGAAATAGCATAAAATTACACCCATTATGTACATATACGGCCACATACAGCTCATAACCTCAACAGTTTCCTCAAACTCAATAAAAAAACTTCGTTTATCCTTACACACCTACCCTTAATAACGGTGTCTTCTACTAGTACCTTCGGATCGCCTTCTTCTCCCGAATTCATCGGTGGATCTTCTACGAGAGCGACCACCGTACGATGGCCGTCTGCTTCTGCTGCCATAGTCTTTCTCGCGGTCGCTTCGGTGGCTTCTTCTATCCCTTCCGTAACTAAAAACCAGACCAAATAACCATAAACGACCCCATGACATTGCACCATTTCATCATCATTTTCATCCATTCCATAATACGACATTTGGACCCATCGTATCAACTGGATCTGACCATCGTGACCATTTTAACCAACTCTCTTTAACCCATACAATGAATAACCAAAACATCATACCAACTAATACCATGTGCCTGACAAATCACAAAACAATTAGGTGTCAATGTCAAATAGCGATAAAGTGAAATTCATTTCTTTTTGTGAGGACAATAAGCTTACTTGAAGGATTTATTATTAGGTACAACATGAAGCAATCGGGGCAGTTTTCACCTCATGATAGGCAAATTGTATGTGAATTATATTTAAATACGTTTCTCGGTCTTAAAAATATCATTTTGATCGACTTGGTTTCATCTCATTAGCATTAAGCCTGTATGCTGCGCATCTTAAGATTAACTTTAAAGGAAATACTAGGAATAAAATTAACGCATTGGTACATGATATATTAAAAGTGATGCTGCATATCACACAAAGGAACATAATACATTTAAGAACGTTCATACAGGGTGGTGCAACCAAGATGGGGTGGACGATTGTGAGTAAACGGTAAGGAATTTCGAAAAAAATTTTTTGCATGATGTGGATAGTCAAATACGCTATGTTTTAAAAATATAGCCATAATACAGAGTGGTCCGAAAAAGTCGTGGCGCACCAAACTTATATTTTTTAAATGGAACACCCTGTATATAATTATCCCAATTTATTCTCCTCTTGATTGCGATCACTTTGATATAAGGTTTATTAGGACTAAAACTTATAGTAAGAGATTGGGGCGCGGTTAAAGTTGAAAACATGCTCAGAGTTCGGTCATTTTTTGACAGCATTTGAAACAGGTACAGAAAACCCAAATATTCTATGAAACGTATCATATCCTTGAATACAATAATCGCTTACAATTTGTTTAAAATTATTCATTGTTATACAGGGTGGCCAAGTTTTGCAAATACACCCTGGGATCATTTTTTTTAATGGAACACCCTGTATATTTTATTTTCATGTTAAAGATAACCTTTCTAGGTTTCAAAAAATACCATACATGATACTTCTCTGACCAATAGTTTTGTAGTAAAATAGCACTGAAAACAAATTTTCTTATTTCTTCCATTAACGCGGGTGTGCCTCAGGGCGCAATACTTTCACCAACTCCGTTCCTCATCTTTATTAATGACCTGCAGACCGAAAGTTTTGAGGATAACAGTACCCTAGTCTCAAAATTTAGATCAGAAAAACTTTTACCAGCGACTGAGACATCACCGCAGACAGGAGCAGATTACAGCACAGCAATTAATAAAGACCTGGAGAAAGTTCAAACTTGGGGCGACATAAATTTGGTTTACCAAGAGGGCCAATACTTCGGGCCCTGACATCATTATGGCAGGATCGACCATTCCTTCATCCTCGTCAATCGGACTACTGGATGTCTCGGTCAACAGCAATATGTCCTGGCATGAACACGTTGCTAACATCGCAAAATCAGCCTCCCAGAAGCTTGGTGCGCTATTTCGCAATAAAAAACTGTATACACCGCAGCAGTTACTCTTGCTCTATAAAGCGAAAATAAGACCGTGCTTAGAATATTGCTTACATATCTGGGCTGCCGTACCAAAGCACACCCAAAAGCTGCTGGATTCCATCTAGAAGAGAGCTGTTTGTCTTGTCGGCGAGCCGGAGTTGACCCGGAATCTGGATAGTCTGGAATACCGCAGACATGTGGTCGAGATGTCACTGTTTTACAGATACTTTCACGGCAGATGTTCCCAGGATTTGACCCACCTCATACCGCACCTGGCAATGCTTGTCAGACAGTCACGACAGACGGCAAGAGCGCACCAGTTCGTCGTACAACTGGAAACACCTAGAACAACGCTTTACAAGACCTCCTATGTCTGGCGCACTGCTTCACTCTGGACTCACTCACTCCCAGGGTATCTGTTTTCCCCTAATCACAACCTACAACTATTCAAGAACCGTGTCAATCAACATCTTCACACACACACCGCTCGTCGAGCGCCATAGGATCTCCCTTTAGTGTGTGTGCCACTACCATAAAGAAAGAAACTGATAATTATTGAAACTGGTTTTTTAATTTACTTTACGTTTCCTAAAAACAATAATTCCCTGTTTCTTGAAATAATTTTAATAAACATGTAAAAGTTTCGGGTCTCAGTTTACTTAACTTATGATTATTATGTCATCTACACTAAACTTGTGAATAATGGATTATGTTCATTATGCTGTAGTAGCTTTCACAACTTCGTAAATCTTCTGTTTCATTTATGATCGTGTCATATCTTACTAATATTAGATAATCAATAATAATCAACTTAAAATCAACATAATCGTATTAGAATGCAGAAAATTTGTTTTTAGTGCAATTTTACTACAAAACTATTGGTCAGAGAAGTATCATGTATGGGTTAGAAATAGTTTTGAAAGCTAGAAATGTTATCTTTAACATGAATATAAAATATACAGGGTGTTCCATTTAAAAAAAATGAGCCCAGGGTGTATTTGCAAAATTTGGCCACCCTGTATAACAATGAATAATTTTAAACAAATCGTAAGCGATTATTGTATTCAAGGATATGATACGTTTCATAGAATATTTGGGTTTTCTGTACCTGTTTCAAATGCTGTCAAAAAATGACCGAACTCTGAGCATTTTTTCAACTTTAACCGCGCCCCAATCCCTTACTATAAGTTTTAGTCCTAATAAACCTTATATCAAAGTGATCGCAATCAAGAGGAGAATAAATTGGGATAATTATATACAGGGTGTTCCATTTAAAAAAATATAAGTTTGGTTCGCCACGACTTTTTCGGACCACCCTATATTATGGCTATATTTTTAAAACATAGCGTATTTGACTATCAACATCATGCAAAAAATATTTTTTCGAAATTCCTTACCGTTTACTCACAGTCGTCCACCCCATCTTGGTTGCACCACCCTGTATAGGTACAACTTCTCTTGTATATCGAGAACTATACCAAAATTACAAGTTGCCTTGCTTTAATAAACTAATATTCAAACACTTAAAATATGAAACTTATCAAAATGGCAATTCCATTTCAAATTGGCGATTTTAAATTAAAAAAAAGGATCAAACCAAAATATGACCCCTAAAGTTGTGCCAAAAAAATTATAACAACTTTTGAAATTAATATTCAGCGACATGTTTATACGTTTTGAAAAAAATACATGAATATCAGCCTAAGTGTTGGCTTCCCACAATAATATGTTCAAGTTCATTCAGTTTCTTGGCAAAAATCGATCATAGATATTCTTTTCCAGTTTAAAGATAAACAAAATCGGCAATATCAATTAAACAGCATAAAATGTACATACATTATGCTACACTTAAAAACAATACTCATCTCAGAGTATTTTAGTTAATACGAATCATATTAAAGTCATGATAATAATCACGCTAATTGAAAAATAGTTTGTTAAATAACTAGCAACAATGCTATTTTGGGTCAGCTAAAATTATCTTAGGTTGAAAATAATACTACTGACCAAGATTGAAAAATGCTTAAATAAATAAAAATTTAAATGAGGTGGAAAATAAACCATTTTCCATTCATCACAGTAAGTCTATCTTTGACACATAACAATTCCTTCATGAGGTAAAAACTTGAAAGTCTAACAAAATCCCTTATATATTATTTAAATGATCAATGTTGATATCAGATAATTACTAGCTATAAAACCGCTATTAAAATAATTCTAAAAAGGGAAAATTTTTTTAGCGTCCCAAAATATCTTACAAAGTTGAATCTGCAAGATCAGGACGCTTTAGATATTTAAAATAATATTATATAACACAGCCCATGTGAAACTTCTAATAAGTATCTAACTTTAAAATTTAATAGGCCACCTATTTTGTAGGTAGATTTGCAAATACCATTATCGCTATCTATAAAACTGATATCATGAGGGTTTAAATAAATTATGTAATGCAGTAATCTTTACTATTATTTTCAAATAATGTGAAATAATATCCAAAAATAAAGAAAATTACCGACTTCCATTGGATCATCATAAATTATGTCCATATTTACTGTTTTAAACAAAAGAGAGACAAAACAATAATATAGACAATACAACAACAGGATAAAAAAAAGTTTATTCATTGTACCTGAATAATTTAATATTTCCTTTGCTACTGACAAAGCATACAAAAATTATTAAATTACCCTTAACGAGAAAACTCTGCACTATCGACCTGAATGAATTGTATATTCCTCTAACATATAATTAGTTATTCAATTATTTATTATACCTGTTGTTGTCTAGAACATAGAGTGGTGCATTTTCAATAAATTTACAGGGTACTGGCAAAATTATACAAGATATATAAAATATGACCATAGCGTGGGGTGGGACGTCATTTTTTTAACCAAAGTTATTGATACAAACATAGGACATAAGATGGCGACCATCACTGTAATTTAAGAAAAATGCCAATGTAAGGTGGCCTCTGTCAGGTTTTATTAAAGATACAACACATTTTTTTAAATTATTATTCTTCGAACCAATTAAGCTAGTTTTACACTTATCCAAGTTCATGTCAAATAACTTTGACAAGGCAGCCTTGAATGAATTTCGCAAATGTAATAAGGGACTTTGATATCAAATAACTTCAAGGTCGCCTTGTCAAAGTTCTTTGACGCAATTTTTCATCAAATATTTTATCAAATTCGGGGGTACCAACATACACATATTAAAACCAGCCGCAATAATAATTATAGCTAGAGCTGCAGCTTTATTTCTGTTTAAAGCTGTACGTTTCTTCATTATTATATGACAACACAATAATCAAATTTATCAAGTCAAAATATCCAGTTTAGCATAACCTAAAAGTGTGGTAAGTTGCCAGTTGGTAACAGTTTAGAAACATCATTGGCGTCAACGAAATTCACAAGTGTAAAACGGTGCCGTCAAATTTTGTCTTTATCATATAAATTGTACAATAACTTTGACCAAAGTTCTTTGACATGAACTTGGATAAGTGTAAAACTAGCTCTAGGTATTTTCTCATTTTTTATCAATGGCTGAATTTGTTTCAAGTTATAAATATTTTTTAACTGAAGTGCATGGGACGACTTTGACAGGTACAGATTAATTAAATTAACATTAAACTCAACAATGTGGACCGGATACAAGAAAATTTAAGGAACCAATGGTCACTGGATGTTACAGAGAAATTATAAACGAATAGTAAATTTCCTTCTGTATTTTGCATAATAACCAAAAAATCTCTTGAAAATGACTGCAATTTTAAAAATACCCAAATTTAACTGATTTTGTTAGACTCTCTTATTCAAAATAATGAAAACACACGAGTTTCGGTGTAAATAATTGTGTAAAATAACATTTAAAACCTGATAAACCAAAACTAATATCTTTTACGTTCAAAGTCCTATCAACATTGCAATAAACAGGCTTTTATCAAAAGCCTGAATATATAAACTATTGTGGAGAACGTTTCTAAATAAATACAAAAGATAACACTTAAATATAGGCATAGCGGTACACAAGGTTATCTTTTGGAACATGAATATTTTGTATTGGTTTAAACAATATTAATTTCTATAAAAAAAACTTCTCCTTATAAAAGATAATAAAAACCATACAGTTATTCTGGACTTTGGTTTAGCCATCTTAGAAGAAAAATTATTGAGAAAATAAACAACTTTTTGGCAGGAAAGAGTTAATAGCATTACAGGGTGTCCCACATAACAAATACGTAAGTATATTTTTTTAAGGAACTTATTCAAATTCTGATAATATTACCAACAACAAATCAATAGAAATGTTTCTATAAAAAAAGTATGTAAAATTTACGTTTTTATCAATAATAATGTTGTTTTCAATGCAGTTCTGCAAAAATCGTAATTGAACAAAACTCCAGTATCAATGTATACCAAAAATAAATTAAAATATTAACTTTAAGCCGAGAAATCTGAGAAGAAAAGTCGTAGAATTACCCTTATACATATATCTAAACCTGCTCTAAGAAAACATACAGAGAACAATACTATCAATATCGGTTCGGACGACTCCATAACGCGACATGCATGATGCATGCCTGTTGATTTATATCAAAATGATACAGAAAATGTTTGAGATTCAGTAAGACAGTTTTTATATAGCATTCAAACCAACATTAGACCTAAATAAAAAGAGAAATGCATCTTGAAGGAATTTGCCTAAATATGAATTTTGGTTTATCAAAGCAGAAAACGACTATTTTACCTAAAGTCAATTTGTTTAGCACCCCTAGAATAAAAATTTTAAATTTTGATTAAATGATCCTCTTAATAATTACATAAGTATGTATATAGAGTGTGTCACAATGAGCATCCATTATACATTTTTTAAGACGGGAATTTAGCTAAAAATTTTGAAACTGGGTGACATGTATTTTTAATGGATTGATCCAAAATAGATACTTACTTGTTCCTACCCAATTATGTTATCATAATATCCAAAACCAACTTCATTACTTTCCGTTAATAGATATCACACCTTAACCTTAATTAATTTAATTATTTTTGGAACACTCATCTTAAAACGAAAGTTTTTGTAAGCCATAAAATCCAAACGTCGTAACGTACTTAGAACAAAATGACCTATAGTTTTAATTTTTAGTAGGTGAAAATCTATTCTTTGGCATCAAGTGAACAAAGAGCAACTGTTGGGCCTACAACTAAATCTAAAGTTGGCAACAATCGAAATCGATCGATTATCAACAAAAAGCACATATTTTCGACTAAGTTGAAATATATTTTATGGCTTGAAATAGGGGAAAAAAATCCTCAAAGGCAATAATTGCACTACTCAGAATTCAGAAATGCAATGTGAAAGCAAGTAACAAAGCTGATATTGATTAACGTATTAACCGAATGTGGCAAGAAATCGCAAGTATTTTATTTTTACTAAGGGTAAATTCTTCAAAAATGTCTAATGAAAATTCATCGTGACATACAGTGTATATATATAAGCAAATAAATCAAAGCATATTTTTTACTTTAAAGAAGAATAGTCGCAGATTTAGCTCTGGCAAGTTTTGCTAAAGATAAAGCCAGTAATTATTTATAGAAAAATGCTTTGTTCAATACTTTATTTCAAGCTAACAATAAGAAGACATATTTTGCCAAAGAAATATCAGAGGATGACAAATTGGTCGTAAGTAACACATAAAAATGTCATTTAAGCTAAGGTAAGACAGTTTACTGCAGAGGCCAGAATGGTCGATTATTGAAATTTTTTAAGCAAACCAGCTATATCAAGTCATTGCAATAACCTGACATTTTATAATTGCATTTTATTACTAGCTCAAAGCAAAACCTAAAACAGGTAGAAAAACATGTACTAACATCAAATTAAACTACATTAGCAGATCAGGTGGATTTAACCAATAATTAGCTGAAATTAAATTATAAGTCCCAATATTCAGTCATACATTTTTAGACACAAGAAAAAAAATGTATAACTAATGCAGAACAAGTATATCACCGATTTTATAGGGAACTACCATCATACCTACTCCTACTATTAAATTACATTACATTTGCAAGGAGCATTTATTTGAATTCCATTCACAGATATAAAGTAAATATCAGCAGTTCTCATGAAACACTAGGCACAGTTTACATTTATATAAACTCCTTTCAAAACAATTTAAACCTCTAAAATGAATTGACATAAAAACAAGCCAATTATGACCCCTCATAATTTAAATCATAAACCCAATATTTAGATTGCTCCAATTAAAACTGATAAAACAAATATTTTCACAATGCCACTGACATTCTGCTTGTTGTAGCTCCTCAATTTATTTCCTTCCAATTTTGCTTACTTTATGACAATTAAGAGACACATAAAGTACTGATCATTGTTTATTAAATTTTACTGAGATGAAAAATCTGTGAATACACATGATCAACAAACTGCCTTCATTCAGTTCATTCTCATCCATTTTGACAGTGAATATCTGTTAAGCATATGACCTTTGCCTCTGTTAATTATTTAAACAAATAAGTGAACATTAATTATTATTACGAGTACCCATCACATTAACACTTTTCTAGAAAACAACAACTGCTATTTAGCAGAGCAAATGTTTTTTCATGTTACATGGATTTCATCAATTGTTTGATTTAAGCAGTTTTTCACATTATGTGTATGTTTAAACCATGATACTTAATTGACTTATTTTTGCAATTTAGTTAACTCCAGACTCCAAGTACAGTAAAGTGTCCTGCAAATAGTGACTTAATTTATTTATACTGATATAGTTAGATGTGCAATGACAGATAATCATTCCTGTGGTAAGTTTTACTTGTATTAATATTTAAACAATATTTTTTTGAGTAATCAATTTTCTATTGTTATCATTGCATTTAAAAGGCAAATATATACTGCTTATAGACTTGAATACCATATAAGTGTTATCTATAATATAGCTAGCAATTTATTTTAATGTGGACTAATTCCTCTGATATGAAACTCTAAATTTTTATATTGAAATTTACTTAATATAAAAATTATTAAATAAATACTCAATTTATCACTTATGTTTAATCCTAGATTGATAAATATTCTTATCAAAACTAATGGAGAAAACCTAACAAACCTAAATTAAACAGAATTAGACTTCTAATAATTATTTAACACCAGTTTTAGAATTTCTTTAGAAATTTAAGCCAAATTGGGTCATATTGTTTTTAAATTGGTTTGTATCTAATTAAAGAGTAATGCAGTAAAAGGCTTATATCAGAAACTTGTCTCTGACAGATACTGCAGCAATATATGTAGCAAAATTTAATGTTTTTGTTATTCTTTTTGGAAATTAATTTTCCAAATTAAATTGGGTATTTGGGGATTTTTGACTAAGCACATTACTATAAAGCAGACAACCCACCTTATATTGTAATATTACAAAAAAAATTGATAAAACAATAGACATTTCTTACACATCTGCATATTAATTTGGCATAATATATTTCCTTAAATAGATAAAGTAAGTATCACAAAATTTCTGCTAAACTTACCGATCTTTTCGGTCACTTCCCCCAGTTATTTCTGGACAATCCCTGTAAAAGTGACCATTGTAGCCACATTGATAGCAACGCATGTTATTTGAATAGTAGCGACGACCCTGACCTCTAGTTCTAGGTCGGGCATATGAGACCCTAATGCGACATCCACAAACCTCCCTATATAGAAAAAAATAAATATCAGAAAAGCTTTTGACAAGTTCTATGCCACTTACACTCCATCACATGATTTTATAGCAACTGCAGCATCTTTCTTGTCTTTAAATACTACAAAACCAAAGCAGGGTGTGCTGTTGGTCAGCCACACCTCTTTAAGTTCTCCATAGGGGGCAAACACTTTTTCAAGATCACTTTTTCTCACGTCGTCTCCTGAAATAGCACATTTCAAAATACTGTTTTTGAAAAAATACTTGAAACTTACCAATATCAGCAATGTGAAGCCGGTAACCATCTCGTTCACTGCTATGGCTTCGTGATCTTGATCTGGAATGACTTAAAGAAGAACTTAAGCTTCTAGATCTGCTTTTTTTGCTTATACTGCTCATGGAACGGCTTCGGCTTTTTGATTTAGTTGGACTGGCCATTTTTCTGGGAAATCCTAATCCTCTGAAAATATCGATATCGGCATTTTTTTATTTTGATTACTTCCCAAAAATTCTTGTTATGGAAACAACTATTCGAACCATAACTTTGATCGATAAGTGCTATAGGACTAAAGAAAATCCACGATCAACCCACTAAACCACAAGTAGTGAATAAAAATGCGTACTTACCGACTACAACGCTAAAATAAAACTGAAATAAAATAGGTCAAATTAGGTAGTAATTGATGTAATTACGCCTCGTTAAATGAAACCTTTTAAACCAAACTAGCAAGCTTATCGATTTTATTAAAAACGAACACGTTTGCTAAAGAACACTCATCAAAATCACGATTCACGCTATGCACAGTTTGACATTTATTTCTTAACAAGATGGCGTTTGGCATGAAGTTAGTTGCTCATAGAAGCGTTGAGCTGTTAAGCATTCGTCTAGCCGCTGACGGCAGCTGACTATCGATCGCAAATTTTATAGCGCGACTGAAATGTAATTGTGCATAATTTTCGATGCGGTGAAACCAATCTATATCGCTACGTTCTAGCGATATTTCAGCAACGGCTCGGTGATTTAGAGGGTAACGTGCTTGCCTGTCATCCTGGCGCTGCGGGTTTAATTTCCGTCGGTCGCGACAGATGCTATGTTTGATGTTTTTTATTAGTATACCGTTTTCTTCATTTTGGATTAGCACTTGGTTGGTTTCCTTTTCTCGGGCCCTCGCAGCAAGCGAAGCGAGCGGAGGGCCATGCAAAGCCATAATAATACCATAAATAAACAGTTACCGTCAGCAGCTCATGGATGTTACCGACCTGAGACCCGTCCGCCTAAATCGTCTGATCTCTAGACGCTTGTGTTTATATAATTGAAGATAAAACGTAACGGGGGTATTCTAATTAATATTTATATTGGGTATAGTCGCCGGGATAATCAGTTGCCCTTTGACAACGGACTCCCTTCCCTTGTCAAAGCAGTTGCCGGTAGCGGCCACTGAAGTAAAGCGGCTATGTTAGTGCATAAGCCGCGTTCTCAGAGCTTTGTTGTATCTGACAATTCTAGCGCTCCAACTCAATTTTTGATGAGAAACGGTGCATGCGCAGTGGCCAAACAAGAATAATAGGTACTATAATGGCTTGCATTGCCCTCCAGTTGCTACGGGGCGCAATCGACAAGAACTAACCCAAAATTAAGAAAAAAAACGAATTGATTAAAAACAAACATAACCTTAAAAAACGGTAGACAAAACATGTCGCGACGGACGGGAACGGAACGCGCAGCGCAGAAAAGGCAAGCAGAGCCTCTACCTGCTACACCACTGAGACGTTGAGGGAATTTCGCTAGAACATGGTCATTTTTTTTCCCTTGTCTAAGGATGTCCGATACATTTGGCCATAATACGCATGCACGGTTTCGCATCGAAAATTTAGTAGGCGCCCTAGACGCTTGTTTCTGTCTGGATGACACATTCGCATCGTTGAACTCTTTACTAACCTTATTCGATTCACTACTTTGGATCGGTTTGTAAAAATATCACTTTGCCCCCACTACCTAAAAAGTGATCCAGCTCACCTGTAAGTGAACCGAAAATGAACCGGGATCACATAGAACGGTTCAGTAGGTAAAAGATGACATTTAAATGTCAATTGTTAACCGGCTTTTTCTTTTAATTGTTTTCATAATTTAATTTGACCTTGGCTCACTGAACTGAAATATCAGTTCAGTTTCAGTTCATTTAGAACTGATCTCCAGTCTCAATCGAATACGGCTTTTATTTAGCAATTTTCCACTGTTTCGGATCAAATTAGTTCAGTTTTGTATTTATGCGATACCTTAACATGCAGTTTTTGAAACACCTAGATCATGATTTTTTCAAATTTCTACTGAGTCAAATATACCGAACATACTTCCTCAACCTATCGAATTGTGGCCTTTGCTATGAATGGGTAAATCCCACACTCACGTAGCGAACTTCGTGTTCAACGTTGTCAAATTGCATGCTTGTGCTTACTTTTTTAAACGTCAAATGTCATTATTCTACTCATACGTATATTTTGATTTGATTTTTGTCTAAAATTTTATAAAAATACATTAGCTAATCGTAAAATGGGTAATGCAGGTAGCGGCGGGCCGGCAAGGGACAGACAAAAATCAGTAGACACAGCGCCGTCATCCCCTACGAAGGAAGGGCAGGCTTTTATCTTCGACAAGACTCCAGACAAATTAGGTTATCATGGATCACAGGACGATGAGGAGCCTTATTTCACCAAGCCCGCCGTGGGTTATAATAGGCCTAGAGCTAATACAGGTAAAAATATCTGTATTTTAAAATGCTTTAAGCCTTTCCCTTTCATATATACTGGATAATTTTACAATAGAATGAACACCTGATTGGGTAGGTCCTGAGTTCAATCTTTATGTAAATATAGTGTGAATAATTTCTAAGAAACGTATTGTTCGTCCATCCGTTATGGACCCTTGAAAGGAATTTATGAAATGCAAAGAAAAGTTTTGCCGGGATGGCATAATCAATTTTTTTAATTATGAAAATTCGAGTTAACACTTAATACTGCATTAAAACAAAACATTCTGGTAAAGTTCATGACCCACAGAATTTTGCACTTTTCTTTGGTTTGTTTCAAAGCTTACCTTAAATAAAACAAATTAGAACACAAAAATCGGTGGATCATACACTTTTTCTTTAAAAAAATCATTGTCCAAAAAATAAGTTTTTTGAATTTGGGTATGCCTTGGTTAGATTTGCCTAGTTCTTCAGAGCGAGCGAATGGCCATGCGTGAAGTGAAATATTAGTAGAATGATAAAAAATTACTTAAATGAAATATGCACAAATCAAATATATTATGGCAACCAAAATTTCCTTATTTTCACGTCACACTCGGGCAAGTAGTAATGAAAGATCGCCGTTCTACGTCAATTAACCTCAAAACTCGAATTTTGGGTTTTTTTTTTCAGCTCAAATGTTGAGGATGTGCAGATTTTTTTCTCTTCAACTACTCTATAGCTTTCTTTCTTCTCTCTTTCTTCTAGTGAAAAACAGAAAATTGCGAAATTCCGTGGGTCATGAACTTTATCAGACCCAAACCATAAACCTAATTATATATTTTATTTACAACTAACAACTCAATAACCGAGCAATAGCTGCAGCCCGACACACAAACAGAGATGAGGTTCTGCAAGTTTTCTTATCAAAGTAACATTTGAACATTTTCTTCTAACAATTTAATATAGATATAGTATTACATTTTGTTCAGTTGATGGCCAAACGCTGTTTAACTACCTCTCCGCTGAATTGAGGTAAATTCTTGATACAAAGAAAATTAGAGCAAAGGTGAAAAATTTATGTATTCAGAGAGCCTACTACTCGATTGTAAAATTCCACAGCTACTTTCTGTAATATCTGTATATTTTTTATGAAGTCTTTATAATTTTAATTTTATTTTCATGTATCATTAATTTATTGGTCATATTTTTATGCTAATTTTTATTATCATTTTGACCATTTATGGGTTTTGTGATATGTATAGAAGCTCTTGATATGTTGCAAGGGCCTTCACGAACACAGCGTAGGTTGTTTCAGTATGTCACTTCTTAGTGTCTAAGTTTAAGCGACTAGATATGGCCTTGCATAAACCATTGCAAAGTGTAAAATGAACTGTCATAAGACCACTTTACATGCCCACACTTATCACAATCATTATACCTACAAATCTTCAATATAAAAGGGCAACATGTTCAATAATTTTGTGTAATATTAAGGATTAATAATAAAAATAATAACATTAGCAAGTGCTAATGTTGATGTTTTCCTATGAGTAACAGAGAGCTAGATTAATTTCAAAAAATTTCTCAGTCATATTTATCTAACATAATTTTTTACAGGTAAAGAATTTAAGCAAATAATACAAATTTCCAATATGACATCTAAATAAAATCCATTTGTCAAAAGTACATTGGAAATTAGTACCCACATATTGGTTTTAAAATCCACATAAGTAAAAGATGAAATTATTGAACAAGACTATTTTCATAGGGCTACATTCACCATTTTACCCTTTAAGTCCTTTTATATATTTCTTCTTATGGTTAAATAACCATATACATAATAAATATTATGCAAATGCTCCTCATGAACACAGAAACAAGTAGTTAGTTTATTACAGAATTTGCAAAAATTACTTAATTGTTTCATTAATTATACCTACAGTGGATTATTGATTGTTTTCATTTATTATTTTGTAAATTGTAAAGGATAACGCAAAATCTAAATTAATTACCTGTAAGATAGTTTAAAACATACTTGAACATAACAAATGACATTTTAATTTTAGTGTCAGAAGGAACCAATATAACAAGTAATACAACAACTAATACGAAGACTCCAACAGTATTCCGCTGGGAAGGTATGACCAATTCTTTGTTTTCATTTAAGAATTAACTATCTGAACCGCTCAGATTTTATGATTTTTGTTCTCTTAGGTGGCGGTAAGGATGTATGTATATCTGGTACATTTTCAAATTGGGAGACCCTTCCTATGGTTAAGAGCCATGGAGATTTCGTAACAATTATCGACTTGCCAGAAGGAGAGCATATGTATCGGTACTTTGTAGATGGTGAATGGAAAAATGACCCTCATAATAAAATTGTGGACGGGGAGACCGCATCAGGTAAAGGTAAATTAGAAATCCTTTTTGCAGTGTCATATTTAAAGTCCATTATATGTGACTTAAAAAAAATTATTTTTCATAAAGCCCATTCTAGCTACAAATACAATATCTAGGAATAACTTATTTTCAGGTGAGAAAAATAATATGATATCTGTCAAGAAATCTGATTTTGAGGTGTTCCAAGCATTGGCAAAAGACCAAGAGAGTGCTAAAGATGATTCACAGAAAGAGTTTTCACAAGAAATTCCCGTTTACAAGCCTTGGGAGAAGAACAGCGGGCCACCTATCTTGCCTCCCCATTTGCTGCAAGTTATTCTTAATAAGGATACCCCTTTATCGGTATGGCTAGTTTCTATTTTTTTTTAAAGTAATTCTTCCATGTTTTAACCAGCTACATAACAAAACTAGAATGTTTGATTTAATTAATTTGTTAATCAAACCAACACCTTTAAACTACATAGTAACTTTTTAGTGTGAGCCTACCCTGTTACCAGAACCAAACCATGTGATGTTGAACCACCTATATGCGTTGTCAATCAAAGATGGAGTCATGGTACTTAGTGCTACACACAGATATAGGAAGAAGTATGTCACCACTCTCTTGTATAAGCCCATCTAGGGGGTATTTTTGCAGTATTTTGTGGTTGTATTTAAGTAGACAAAACATATAACAGGCAATTTTTGTGGCTATATTGAAAAATTGCTATCTCATGCTATAAAATCATATTTTGAGGTGCATTGCTTAAGTACTTGTAATTTGGGACATCTTAGGGGAATTGTAGATAGTTCTGGGTTTCATTATACCGGGTGTGTTGATATGGTAGTGCAAATGGCACTATTTTTCAAATTAATATATCATTTTGTTGCATGGAGTCCTTTTTGGGATGACATTGAAAAAATTTTCCTCTGTTGTTACTCTAAAAATTATTTTTAAGTATTACATTTCAAATTTGCTTTTCAGGCTTGCACATATAGGTTTTAACATTGAAGAGTATTTTAGATTAGTATAATTTATTGTTAGTTTAAAGAAACCTTCACTTAAATTTTAGCTTTATTATTGTAAATATGGAAAAATTGTTCTAAAATATATTTTTTTAAACATGAAGTTAATTTTTCTTTGTGTAACAAGCTGAAGATCTACATGTAACGTGAATTAAATTAAATTGACGTACAGGCAAATAACCTTTTTGGGGTTGTGTAATCTGAGATGTTACAGAGACCATGCTTATTTTTTTAAAGAAACATCTACAGTTTATTGTCAATTTTCCAAATTAAACGAACTAATGCACTTCTTAACCATAGTAAAAAAATTACAAATGTATATACAGTAATAAATAATGGTTTAGCGTCACATATAGCTATACCAACATGTACTAGTTAATTTTAAGTGTCGAGGTTTGCAGAAAGGGACTTTTTTAAAGCTTTAAAATTAAGGGTATATTTTATCTACTGGATCTGATAGTCCTTCAAATTCTACACAATATAGTATATACTACTTTAGTAAATGTTGAAGCTAGTTTTCTTGGTAAGTGACTACATTAGAAATATCAGAATCTAAGTTTGCTTCATGCAAATGGATGTTCAAGAAGGGACATCTGGAAGCTTTCCTCATTGACAAAAATGTTAATATTGTCTGCCTGACAGAGCACTGGCTAGAAGACGAGATGAAGAATACAAGTCTGACAGATTATAAATGTGTTGGACATTTCTCAAGGAAAAACCATTCAGGTGGTGGCGTAGCAATATATACACAAAATGTTTTAAACTGTTTGTCCATTAAAAGTGTTTTATGTCTGAATATAGAGAAATGTATAGAGATTTGTAGCGTTTATATGCAGTGCTTTGATTTATGTGTTGTTGTAGTTTACAGGTCCCCGTCCGGCCACTTAGACACATTATTGACAGGTATGGAAGATCTTCTATTAAAAATAGGCAAGTATAACAAAATAATTATAACTGGGGACTTCAATGTGCATTTTGGTAAGGTACAGAGGGAGGCAGTCCTGCTTTGTGATTTGTTGAGAGGTTTTGGCTTTGAGCGAACTATATTTGAGTCAACCAGACTAGATTCATGTCTAGACAATGCATTTGTTAATTTTTCTACGGATGACCTGTCTGCTCAGAACATCGAACTGGATCTCTCTGATCACAGATCACAGCTGCTGACATTCAGGGCATCTACTGGGAGACCTCCTCCTGTAGAGGATACCAGGATATGCAGACCTAATACACAGGTGGGTCTATTGAGGTTTTACAATCTCATAGAGGAAGCCTCTTTCGATTTCATAAATGACCAAAACATGGATGTCAACCAGAAGTTCACTAAATTCATGCACGCTTTAGAAATATCTTATTTGAAATCATTTCCTCAAAAAACTTATTTTTCTAGATCAAACCAACCAGGGAACATTTCTTGGTTCACTGAGAATTTGAGAGGTATGCGCGATCATTTGAGGCTCCTGGGTGAAATAAGTCGGCAGTACAAACGACCTGCTGATATTGAAAGCTATAAATCTTTCAGGAAAACTTTTAGGAATGCTATCCAAGCGTCAAGGGTCCAAACAAATAACAATGTCATTGGTTCAGCAAAAAATCCCCAAAAAGCCATGTGGGACATTATCAATAAGACCAGAAATAAGATTGTTGGAAAGGATATAGACTCGGGTTTCTCGCCTGACGATTTTAATCAATATTTCAGTAATATTGCTCACAACTTGATCTCACATATTCCTAAAAATAATCACAATCCGTTTAAGAACTTTAATAACATGAAATTACCTGATGCGGATTTCGGTTTCCGTCTCATACAATGCGATGTCAGAGATATAATTCAACACATGAAAAATAAACCCAGCACGGATGTCTTTGGTCTGAGCATGAAACTTTTAAAAACAATAAAACACTTAGTAGTAGTATTTTCCCTGACATTCTGAAGAGAGCTGTGGTTGTTCCAGTTTTCAAACATGGCGATAAAAGCTGTGCTTCCAATTATAGACCAATTTCTCTTCTGCCAATAGTTTCCAAGGTCATTGAAAGGTCAATGGCTCTGAGGATGGTGGAATTTTTTGAGAAGCATGGGTGCTTATCTGAGGGACAGTACGGATTTCGTGCGGGCAAGAACACTCTATTAGCCATATTGGATTTCATTTCAAGAATTTTATATTCTTTTGAGACCGTACAGTGCAGCGTTGCTGTGTGACCTGAGTAAGGCGTTTGATTGTGTGGCTCACAACCTATTGATATGTAAGCTTGAATACCACGGATTTAATGCGAATAGCATAGAACTTATTCGTTCATACTTGTCTAATAGAGTTCAAACTGTCAGGGTGGGGACAGTGTCGCCTGCAGAGAGGAGTGTTGATATAGGTGTTCCCCAGGGCTCGATTCTGGGGTCAATTCTTTTTTTGATATTCATCAATGATCTTCCCTCCAGCAACTTCAGGGAGAACTACACTCTCTTTGCGGATGACACAACCATCTCCTTGTCAGCGGGCGCTAGGGATGAGGCTATAGTGGGCCTGGCGTCTACACAATCAACTGCAAGAGACTGGTTCGATGCAAGCGGGTTGCTTTTGAATGAGGAAAAGACAAAGATGATGTTATTTGCACTGAGATACAGGAGCAACAAATTAAAACATAACCTCAGTCAAATTTTTGGGGGTGCATCTTGACTCGTCTCTCTGTCATATTGATAAGGTTTGTGGAAGACTTGGGATTGCTTTATTTGCACTGCGCAGCCTTGCTGAATGAGTTTCTGCTGGTACTCTGTGAACAGCATACCATGCACTGTTTCACTCTGTGATGACATATGCAGTACTGGCTTGGGGTCATGCTGCACAGTCTGGTAGAGTGTTTGAGCTTCAGAGATAGGCAGTTCTGGTTTTGGGGAGGTTGGGCTTTAGGGATGACTGTAGGCAGTCCTATAGGGATCTTGCTATCCTGACGTTTCCATCCCAATATATTCTGGAGAATCTCATGCATGTCAAGAAGAACGAGGTTGTGTATAGGGCGCACTGTGAAGTCCACGGTTATGACACGCGACAGAAGGATATGCTTGTTCCTGCATATTGTCGTTTAAGAAGGTGTCAGAATGGCCCGGGTTATGGATTTTAATGTTTCTGTTTTTTAATCTCTGTTCAGTGTTGACCATTTTAGTATGTATGTGTCAGTATTTTAGATTTTAATCCTTATGAATATTTAATTTTAAAGTATGTTAATGCATATTTGGGTGCCTTTTATTTTTGACCTGTGTAAATACTATTTTGTATTTTGACATTAATAAAGCTATTTGTATTAAATCCTGTAAGATATGTAAAAAGAAATAGTGTCCATATATTTAAAAACAAATACAAATCATGACTTCAGCGGAGTTATCTACTTGGTGTGAGCTCACCACTATGGTCTCCAAAATAATGGAAAGCCAAAGCGCCTATCTCAAAGTATCAAAAATAACAATTTATGACACAAAACCTATAATTACACAGAAAAATCGAAACTCAAATCTAAGTTTTAGTCTTTTCTTGAGCATCCCAATAAAGTGAAGAATTAAGCATTTAATTCATATATTTAGTCTTATATATAAAATAACAAAGGCATTTGATGAGGGTGATCATACTGCTGCCTTGTTTTGTGATCTCACAAAGGCTTTCTATTGCGTGTCGTCTGAAATCCTTGTAAGTAAGCTCGAATATTATGAGTTTGCGGAAGGATCGCTGAGGCTGCTGCAGTCCTATCTCGAAGGCAGATGTCAGACCGTGGATCATGGTGGGAGCCGGTCTACCATAGAGCGTATGGCGCTTGGAGTTCCTCGGGGCTCGGTTCTGGGGCCACTCTTGTTTATGTGATTGATCTACCCTATTGTGATCCGTCTGCTGACTTTATCCTTTTTGCCGACGACACGACGGCGTTACGCAATGCCAATATATTAAGAGTCAGTCTGATGATGATCTCTTAGGGGCACAGTCTAGGATAACCGACTGGTTTGCGGCAAATGGTTTGAGTCTGAATGTGTCAGAGACTGGAAAAGATAACCTTCAAATTCAAATATCTTTTATTAGAAAACTACTTTAATCAACCCTTGATAGAGGCTTGCCGCATGTCATCCTTTTTTGGAAAGAATACCTAGTGCTTTTCTCAAACAACATAGCCATGCATTTTTTTAGAGACTTAAAATGTCCTTTTTATAAACTCAAGAATTGTATGATTACTGAACTACTAGGAGGCTGCTTTGGCGGCCACAAAATGAAAAAATATATATTTATTTAAATTTAATAATCTCGTAAGCAGTTTGCCTGCTACCTAATTATGTGTGCAAAATAAACTGTAAGAGCTTTAATGATTTTTTTACCTTTCATTTTGTGAAATGCAATTTAATAAACTGGACTCTTCTCAGAAAATATTCAAGAAAATCTGGATACCCATTTACTAAACATTGCTATACGCAAATAATTTTTTCGAGCTTCATTTTAAGCAATGTCCTCCCGGAAGAAGTAGAACAAAATTGGCAGCGGCGCATTTCCTCAAATTTCTTTACAATGTCCTCATCATCGAGAAAGTAATTGTTAACTTTCTCTACGGTCCTGATTTTTGCTTTGCAAAATGGTTGCAATCCTAACCCTTGGCAACATGGCACTGAGTGAAGATGAATAAATAATTATTTTCTTTAACTGCAGCCACTAATATCATATAAGGATTGACAGATCATAGGAAGCATTTCATTCTGGAAACCACAAGCTTGTTTACCTATCAATCAACTTTTAATGCCTTGAGTGAAACATACAAGAGAAAAAAGAGCTACTATTACGCTATTCCATGTTTAGACCTTAAATGTGTGGTCAGTGAGACTTTTTGTGGAAAAGCATAATTACAATGACCACATATGTATGGTCTTTCATTTGTATGCTGTCTGCTGTGTATCTTCAAAGCATATCGACTGCTAAATCCCTTGTTGCAATTTTCACAAGAAAATGGTTTTTCTCCAGTGTGGGTGAGCATATGTTTTTTGAGTTCATGTACCTTTTTGCCACAAAGGGAGCAAGTCACCTTGCGGAAATCGGGATCTAGAAGGAATAAAGTAACATACAAAATGGTACAAAAAAAAATACTTAATAAACAAAACAACTTAATAATAATTAAGTTAAAATTCTAATTAAACATATTTTCAAAATTAAATTAAACACTGACTCTTGGGACTTAATTTAGTGTTGACCACATTCATATAAGGCAATTATAGATATAGATACAACTAGTCTTGGTCAGTTCAAAAATTTGGTCGAAAATAATCTGAGAATGACCAATTAATAAACGAAAGATTCAATTGCAGCTGCTGTGATCATTATGTGGTTGTATTAAGTATGTCTATTGATTTGTATATGTATTTTACTTTGGCTGCAAACGACTAATCTTGTTTGGGCTCAGTTATGTACCCATTTTCATAATGTTTAAAGTCCTTTGAGTGAATAGTGATATTGATGTATTTTGGTTTATTTGTGTTTTAAATCTAGTTTGCTTGATAGCCTTCCTTTGTTTGATTTTTTATACCTAGATTTAAGATGTATCTGTAATTGGCACCTGTGCTGTTGATACATATGTAATAAATAAATAAATAAATAAAATTAGTAAAAAGTACTAAATCAGTGGAAAAAACGTGCCTATATTAATTAAACCAATGAAAGCAGTTTCAGCCAATAACTTGTCCCATTCTTGGGACATGAGATATCTCATGTTGATTATGTCATTCAAAATACTTACCTATTGATCTGACTATAAAGCAATTTATGTGTAATGTTATTATCTAGTTGTGCTAGAGATTTATAAGTTTACTGTAAAAACCTGAATTACTTAATATGTAATAAAATATTTACTTACATACCCTCATG
>MU183121.1:235508-254363 GCA_016904865.1 Pissodes strobi
GATCACCACTTATTCAACACCAAATTACCACTTGGTTTTCAGCTAGATGTGTTTTCTTTACATGTGGGAAAATTTCACCACTTATAGCAACACTACAGTTTCAAAGTCCATGATCTATAATAGATAATTCCAGCTGCAGCTTGCACAACCATATAGCTATGCGGTTATGCCCTTAGACCATTTTCGGTAAATGGTCTAAGGTTATGCCTCTCTTATATCTTTGCCTACAAATATATAAATATGATCTCTTATGGGGATTTTTTGCGCACTATGCTACTACAACTACTTTTAATTGATATGCATGAATTATGTTATTCACTCGGTCTTTCGGACGCCTATAATAGACCTGTCGTCTAGCTCTGTCCTAAATTGAATTGTATTGAATGTCTTATGAGGTCATTAACATACCGTTGTTAGGCTCTGCCGTAGATCTGGATTGCCTTCCGCATCAAGAACTCTTCAATGGTTTCCCACTGAAGATCCCGATAGACAAAGTAGGGCGCATTAACTGCTGCGCGCACTGCTGTTTTCGGCTGCTTTGACTATTTTGATGTGATTATGAGCGGCACAGCGCCACACTGCTGAGCTTTAGAATAAGTGTGGTCTGTCTGGCTACGGTTCTTATCATCCTTAGTTTTTATATCCATTAGACTGTGTCTGCCTATATATAGTTAAGGCTCCTTGTTGCCTTGTTGATATGTGTCTTCCATGTCAAATCGGGGTCCATGGTGATACACTATGTTGATATCGACTGTTAATCGTATATTTCAGAATATGATAGCCTAGCTCTTCTCACCTCATTTATCTTAATCTTCCAGGTAGTGTACCCTTCTACATCAGGTCCGCGTCCTCTTGTAGTCTTTTGCAGATGATGTCGACGTTTTGATGTTACGTGATGATGGCTTTATGTATAGTTTACCGCATCGTATAGGGTGGTAATTGGGGTAATTGGAGCGATGACATTGATCGTATTGTGTACCCTGATTACGTACTCCTCTCACCTCACATGGTCTTTATGGTGGGTGGCGGTGTTTTCTACCTGGATTCCGTCACTTAGGGTTAACTGTATCCGAGGTGCTCTCCGTGCACTACGACTATGTTCTTCGTAATAATAAAGAAGAAATAAATTTATCAGAAAAAATAAAAAAAAGGCTGGAGACCCACGCATTTTATCGGTTGTAAGGCAAGTAGATCATCTGAACCGTTTATTTTAATAATACACATATTATGAATATGTCATTTCTGTAATGAACCCTTTTCTTGATATTTGTTGTTGTTGTTTGTCGTTGTATTAACTTGTATTTGTATAAATATTCACATGCTTCACCGTCCTCATGCAGAAACCCTCTCTCTCCTTATTTAATATATCCGAATAATTAAGTTCTGAAAAATTCCAAAGTCGCTCAAAACAATCTTTTAAAAAAGTCAAGTCACAGGAAACCAAAGAATCCCATTGTTATATCCCTACCACAACAATAGTACCTGTGCCCTCGAAACCCTTAAAAATACCTGCCCTTAGATACAGCATTCCCCCTTCTTCTTTCCCACCTGTTGAAATAAGCGTAGAGTTTTCGCGCAACTTCAAAATTCAAAGCCCATTTTGTTTCTCATATCATGGAAGGACGAAAAAAGTATAATGGCATGATAACCTACCAAAATTCGGGAATTTATTTTTGTCTTCAACTTGTCTAGATTCGTGAATACTATTTTTGCAAAAAAAATGAAGACTGATCATCTAGTTGTGCTAGATTATTGGCTCCTTATAATCCAACTGGTTACTAATTTTAATCTCTACAGTAAGTTAGTACAAAATTTATCTGAATTTCTACTAATGGCACACATCTATCTCAGATCTCTAGTTGGTGGACTAGCCGTCTTTATACTCCTAGGTTTGATTTGATTTCAATTCTAAATAGGAGGTTTAATTCACATTTAGAATAAGTGTTATGCCCAAACTATCCAATCAATAAACGACCAAATAAAACACCCAATAAAAGTTTAAATAAAACATATACGAGTTGGAGGCTTGTTTTATTTTTTTTTTAATTGGAATTTTATGCACTTTGATGCTAGATCTTTGTATGTCTATATATAATGTCATAAGTTCGCACTACAGGGAATTGTTTTTTTTTTATTAATGGAAGGAGAAGAAAATGTTAATTCAAAAATGTTTACTTTACACTTTTATTTAAATCCTTTTGGTTTTTTAAATTATAGTTGAATACTGACAGCAGACAGAATTATTTAAAGTCCTATAATTAGATACTAGTTCGGCTGAGAACCCTTTAACAGATCTTGAAATATTATTATTTGAGGTGTAAGGCTGTAACGTAAATTAAATTTGAAAATCAATTTTTCAAATTATCGTTGAACAATCTAACAACTAACAAGCAATGCGAATATAATGAGGTTCGCTTTATGTATGCATGCCCACTATCCTATGCACTGGTCACTGAAAGCAGAGTACAAATCAAATAATATCGAGTAGCGTCACTCAGCAAAATCGTTTTGATGTTTTTGCATAAAACGCAAAAGCAGCCGCACACCTGCAGCAGGGTATAAATCAGCGAGCAGTCTGTCGGGAGAGATTCATAAAGTATTCGCTGATGCAAAATTATTATTATTTTCTCGATTATTATCTCAACGCGACCCGACAGTACACAATTTTAGGGCGTTGCACACTGAGTGTAGACAGTCCCTCATAGCCGAGCCATTGCAGGCCACGAACCAGATTGATCCGGATTCGCTCCGACGCCAAACACTGTCGGCGAAATTCAAAATTTATCTCCAGTGAACCTTGAAGACTATAGAGTCTATGATGAAGTAATTTTTGCATTAAATTAAAATGTTTACTGCGTATTTTCTATTTTTTGTGCCATAGAGTCGTTAATGCTCAAATTCTATTGGAAATCACCAAATCATATTAGATGTGCTTATCCTAGAGAAGTAATAGTATATTATGATATAAGTGTATAAGAGGGCCTTTAAAGCACGAGCGACATATTTCAAAATACGACGCGTAGCGGAGTATTTTGTAAGTCGCAAGGGCTTTAAAGGCCTCTTATACACGTATATCATACGCTATTTTTTAATACGAATGCATCATAATCTCAAAAATGTTTTAAATATTAAACTTAAGAGATATATTGACGAATATATTAATCTGTCACATTTGATATGATCAAATGTTTCTATAGCAACCTTTAAAAAAGTAGGCGCATCATAAACATCATTTTAAGCACGCTGCAGCGTGCGATAATCGTTGATTATGATGCATGCGTAATAAAAAATATTTTCCATAGATAAATATTAAGGGAATTTTCAAAAACCACGTCAATAAACTGTTATTCTGGTGGTGCCCATTACGCAATTATTAGAATTCACACTCTCTACTGAATAAAGCTATTAAAAACCTTGCAGATACATACCTACAATTTGCCTTTAGAAAAGTTTTAAAACAACACACAATGAAAAATTTCAAAAACTACGAAGAGCAAATTAAAAATTAACAAAAGCCAAACTGTCACACAAAAGGTGTGTTCGGGTTGGGATGCGTGACCATAGATAAATATATAAGACGGAGTGCGTGACTGTATTAGATGGTTGAGTGGAGTTGGATGCATAACCAACAGTGTGACGTCATAGCGACACTGCTTAAATCACAGATCTAGGAGATCTGTGGCTTAAATACAGGTTCTGACGGTTTGATAATGATCTATAGACAGAGGATCTATATAAAAAAATGTTTTAAATAAAAGTTACATACAGCAGAAAAACCACATTTGGTCGCCTTGTAAAGAATCATTTTTGCCTAGTTTTATTTGTTTGAGAAACATTGTCCAAAAATTTTTGAGGTGATAGGTGACAAGCGCTTATGTATAGTCTATAAACAATACTAGATAACCAACTTTGATTTCGAAAAAATGCGCTATGAAGATTTGAACACCACTGAGATAGCTAAATGATGAACAGATAACCGATATGATATACGGACAAAGTATAACGGAATTGCAGGATTCACTGGATATAATATAGCGACGATTACCTTTAGATCGTCTTGGTGTGTTGGTCATTTTAGATTTAGTATTTGTAGCAACTGAATCAATGTTAGCGGTTTTTATTACCGAACTGGCAGACTGCAAAATTAGCATACATGAAATTTCCGTTGGAAACTTGCTGTCTATACATTTATAAATGTATCAAACCATAACCGGAGATTAATGTTCTATTTTATCACTCATAAAAAAATGGATTCTATAATAAATTAGTAACTCTATCGTTATTGTAACTTTTTTTTGCCGTAAAAGTGCGAAATCTCCTTCGAGAAAACGCTCATGTGAACCCGCTACACGAAGAACTCGGCTTTCGTAAGATCCCATTCCCAAGTCCTGTTTAGAGAGGTGCGCGGGCGCGTCGAAATGTTTACCTACTTTTTGTTATATCTTCGAGGTTTATTTTCGAAAATGTTTGATAGTGCCAGCCTCTTATCGCCACTTTTATCCTTATTTTATCAATTTCGCCGAGGTTTTAGAGAGGGAATGCGGCGCATTTGTCATGATTTTACGCAATTAGTTTGAATCCCATCTCTAGGAGGCAACAGGGCCTGATTTTAGAATTTTCAATTTCTTTTTTTTGCACTAAAATTTGAACATTAAAGGTAATGTATGAGTTTATGTAAAAATCCGACATCTTAAATTGAGCCCAATATAAATGAATTGCTCGTAAGCTGAACCGGTAAATCTAATGTTTGACACTATTTTTAATTCTCTATGTTTCGGAAACAGTTTGTTTGTAGCGGTCATTTATCGGTTATGGCTTTAAACAATTACCAATTCCATGTTAATCGACTGCTTTAAAAAAATATTTTCAATGAAGAATGCAATGGAGCTTTGACCACTACTATTTTCTTTAAAACTACATGAGAGCGGTATTAAAAAGTACTGTTTTTAATAAACTACAATAAAAAATATACATAATATTCTAGGTTGCTACTTGTCTTACCTCAAGCAAAAAATTGTTTTCAAATTGGGGTTCTTTTTCTATTAAAAAAAAATGATTTGTAATTCTAAAATATAAAACATTCAGATCTTTTACAAGTTTTCATAGAGTACCTATGGCTTCATTTATTTTGCAGAACAATTCAGCAAAATACGAAATTGTTCCTTCGCTGAAATGTTGTTTTATTTTGTCAAAGAGAAAATCGTATTCACATGAAAATTTACGAATAAAAAATTCATGTGTGCAGATCACATGCGGTAGAAGAGAACTGAAACTGAGCGGTCACCCATCCAAGTACTAACCACTCCCGACGTTGGTTAACTTCAGTGATCGGACGAGAACTACTTTTTACTCTTAACAAACATGTAACAACTGTGTAACTGTATTTTATCTAATTCTCTCGCAGGCTACATCCTATAGATATCTGTTTATTGTCGTTTTTTCGTTTCATCGAGTCTCATATATCACACCCGTGTTAAAGACGTTTTCACGTCAAAATTAAAAACAAGCATAAAAAATGCCAGGATATGTAAAAAAGTCCAAGCTAGCGCATTTTATCTGGGCAACGTTATTTGATTGGTTTAAATGGAACTTAATCTGATGCTGTATGGGTAGCTATTCATTCTTCAAATTTTCTGGATTGGATTGGCTGCGATTTGAAAGTTATTACCTATTTGCGATGAAGACAGATTTAAAATTGGAATTGGTTTCATGACAGTTAACAGCTGTTCGCCTGTTTTGGTTTTAATTTTTATTATTTTCCTGTTAATATAAATCAAAGCAAAAATAGCCGCAGACAAGAAAAATAATAAGAATGGGGTCATTGTATCACTGGCTTAAAGGCTTATGGGTTAGTTTGGGTTAGATTTTCCTTATTTGATTTTATCGGATCCGAACTAGATTCTGGAATCGGAATTGATAAAAAATTAACAGATACAAATTTGACAGACGTTTGGGTCCATCCTATAGGTTTAATGGCCATTCGCACGGCCTCTCTTAACCCAAGATTAAAGTTAAGGTACACCGTATCTGGTGTATTTGCAACAAAAATACAGATAAGGTGCACCTTAACTTAATCTTGGATTAAGAGAGGCCGTGCCATAAACGAATCATAATTTGGAATTGAATTTGCCCAATGCGATTTGAAAACGATTACTTAGCGATAAAGATGGGTTTAAACAATGAATTGAAAGTGACACTTAACAGATGTTTGCCTGTTTATATGGTTAACACTTTAGGTTCTCGTTTTGGTATTTTATATAAAAAACAAGAAAAATAATAGGAATGTGGTTATCATTGGAATAAATAGAGGACTAAGGGGGGTTGGGTTAACGGACCATCCGTTTACATGCTCGAAGTACTCGCTTCGGGGATACATGTGCTAAAATTGGAGCGATACAGAGAAGATAAGCATGGCCCAGCAAGGATGACATGCAAAATCGTGAAGCTTTCCACATTTTTCTGAAATACGCAGTGCATTTGTTTAGTCTCATATCAAAGTACTTAGGAAGAAAGCTGGACAGTATTTAGTTATTGCAGTAAAAATCGGGTCAGGTTGTATGAAATCTACTTCAACTAATGTGCTGCTTTCGGAATTCGGACAGATGTCCTTGGGATTCAGAAGAAAAATATATGGCATTAAGTAACAATCCTATATGGATATATTTGCAAGTGTGTGAGCTTTTTGTAGGTGATAAGACCAACAAATACTGGAGATGTAAGGAGACACCTATCACAGTTCTTGCGAATAGGTATCTGCGAGAGTTTAAGGATTCGATCGAGAGGGCAGGTACGCTTCAATGCTTCGGTTCTGACTCCTATAGCCAACTGAAGTCGGTCCCTGTGATTGTTTTGCGTCTAACCAAGAAAGGTTTGATGAGTGACAGGGAATTCTTGGAGATGATTAATGGATTGGCAGCTGGGTTCACAAGAATTTTCCCTGATGCTTCAAAGGATATTGAAACAGGTACGGTTGGTCTTAATGTGTTATTCCCAACAAAAATTATAAGTTCCTCTCAAAGGTTGCCGGTTGAAGTTCAGATTTATACAACAGATATCATTGTGATAAAGCTTTACAATGTAAGGAAAGATATATTGATAAGATAGTTATCCTTACTGACTCAAAAAGCGCAATTCAAAAAATCAGCTGCACAATAATTTCATCTAAATTTAGTTGTATCGCTCATGATACAAGAAAGCTGTTGATAGAAATGAATGAATCGGGAAACTTTAGGTTTATATTGGCCTGGATTCCGGTTCATTCTAATATTCATGGCAATACAGTGGCTGATAAACTGGCAAACGTGGGTAGAGTTCTGACTGTACCTCTTGAAATTAAGCTCTACAAAGAAGAGCTATATCCTCTTAAAAAAAGGAAAACTCAGAGTGAGTGGAAGCCCTGGTTAAAACAATCTGCACGGGAAAAAGGGGTATGATTCAGGAGAGTTCGATTTTACACCATGGTATATAATATAACTTTTGTAGATAGAAGACACATAACAACTATAATCGCATGAGATAAGGTCATTGTCTTACTCTTGCTCACCTTTTTAGACTGGGCCTATTAGATTCCCCAGATTGTGAATGTAGCATAGGAATCCCTTATCTTTTGCATATACTATTTGTGTGGCCTATAATGGAAAAGGACCTATACATGGAACTAATTAAAGTTAACGTACCTAGCCCCATTTCAGTCAGATCTGTACTATAAACCATTAATGTTTCAACAATGACTTTAATTAATAAATATTTAATACGCAATAGAATTAAACTCTAAAGGTACCATAGTGATAGCTTTCAAGTATTCAGATACTGAAATAATATTGAATAATATGTGAGTTCAATTAATGTTGTTTAGCAGATAAAGGCATTAAAATTGAGTGAAACAATCTATAACCGAGGCAACCTTTTGGTCTTTAAGGTTTCTCCGGTTGTCCGGGAGCGAGAAGAGTGTCATTCTCTGTTGTGCTGTCTATCTAACTAAGTGTTTTCTTATTATAAACATGTACAAAAGTATAAAGTGTATTGTCTAATAATATTGGGAATTGGGAGCAATTTTGGAAAATTTAAGAAAAGTTGGAAAAGTCAGTTGAAAAGAAAGTTGTGGCGTGGCAGGAGAGGTGGTCACTGAACCGGTCTATCCCCCTTGCCTCCTATTTGAAGGAATTTTTCGCGTATTGGGTTTAGATTATGCTAATTTATGATGAATTAACCTTTATACGTCAAATACCTATCCCCACCAACATAAATGTATGATACACTAGAGTTACTTCGGTTTTGTTGGCGAAAACGTTAGTTTTCTTTTGATGCAATGATGCAAATTACATATCCCAAGCAAAACCCGCTCCAGACCAGATTATGCTTGGCTAACCTAACGATGACGTCGTCAACATTTCCCCTACTTTAGGTTATGTCGCGAAAACGTTAGATTATGCTCAAAACCTAAACCGTTTATGCTGGATTAACCTCCCGAAAAATTGCTTTTGATTTGGGGAAATGTCACATGCGAAGCCCACTTTGAAACAAACAACAGCAACTTTACATGTTCCAATTTATTTTTAGATACAGCTTATGCTTCTTTTATTTTATTGGATCGGAATCGCATTTCTTGTACCGGAATCGATCAAAACGTAATAAATACAGGTTTGACTGACACCTGGTTCCATCCATCGGTTTAAATAAATTGTAATTCGGATAAGGGAACTAATTAAAGTTGACGTGCCTGGCCCCATTTCAGTCAGATCTTTATTATCAAACATTAATGATTCAACAATGATTTTAGTTAATAAATATCTAATACACAACATAATTAAAGTATAAAGGTATCATAGTAATAGCTTTCAAGTATCGACATACTATAATATTGAGTGAAACAATCTAATTAGGATCCTTTCCTTGAGTCCTTGATGGGCTCCTCCGGTTGGCCGGGAGCGAGAAGAGTGTCATCCTCTGTTGTGCTGTCTGTCTAACAAACTGACCTCTTATTATAAACATGTACAAAAGTACCTATAAAGTGTATGGTCTAATAATATTGGGAATTGGGATTAGTTTTGAAAAGTTTAAGGAAAGTTGGAGACTCAGTTGAAAAAGAAGAAGTCGTGGCGGGAGTGGCGGTCACTGAACCGGTCTTGATTTGGGGAAATGTCTCATGCGAAGCCCACATTGAAACAAACAACAACAACTTTACATGCACTTCCGTTTAGTTCTCGGTCGGGATAACATCGCTGTTGAGTAGCGGCTCTTTCGTCGGCCATTTTGGGGTAACGCGTGGCAATCGTTCAGGGACCGATTTGTCCCCCCGAGAAAGAAGCGGACGTCATAGCCAGCGTCGTCTGTGCCACTTCATCGTATAAGTGTTTGTCTTTAGCCAAAGGAAATACCCAGTAAGGGGTTTCTATTTGTGCCGTGTGAAAAGTCGGTGGTTGTAACAGGGTCCAGAGCCCGACAACGTTGCAATCGCCCCCGAATACAAAGCCCTTCAAACTGGAATAACGTGTAACGGATGTAGAAGGGTAGCTCTACCGCTCCCTAAGCGCCGGGCGAAGGGTGCACTGCAAATTGCCCCGTAGCAGCGCCAAACGGCTCCCTTCTTGAAGGGAGTCCATACTTCAAGTTCAAGTTAAACTTTACATGCTCCAATTTATTTTTAGATGCAGCTTATATGCTTCTTTTATTTTATTGGATCGGATTCTTGAACCGGAATCCATCAAAACGGGATAAATACGGGTTTGACTGAATTCCGGTTCCATCCGATAGGGTCGAATGGATCGTAATTTCGTATTGAACAAGCACTCATTACTTTGTATACATGTATTCAAAAATTAAAAAGTGATATCGCGACCTTATTCCCGAAATTACCCAGGCTTAAGTCCGGTCCTGTTCAGGGCCACGATCCCACTTCCCCTGCCAGGTCGCCGTCAACCTGGAACGGCTCGAAAAGCGGTCAACAGAATGTGTACAGGTGTTTTTAATGTAGTTTGTAGTTTCACATTTTAATTTTCTATCTTGTTCCCCGTAAGTATTGCCTTTTTCCACTGAAATTGCCGTTTTGCACCGTTTAAGGTTATGCGAGTTTGTGAAAAGCTGTTATTTGTTGATATCTAGTGCATAAAAGTGCAGTGTTCTCATTAGGGACATCCTCGTATCCCAAATGTAACGTTACTCGGCGGGCAGGCCTTTCTGCTTACGTGTTCAAGCCTCTGGCCTCCTTTAGAATCGTTGATTTTAGTCGACTTGTTCCAACTTCTGGATTTGTATTAATTTGTTTTAAAGCTAAGTAGTTTTAAAATGATATAAAATCAAGCTGATTTAAGTGTTGTGTGACGTAATGGTTTGCAGACACCGAACAAACTTTTCTAGCCTGTGGCACTTTACATGACCTGCTGCGAAAATAGGTTACATCAAAGGTGGGCCCCATTCTGGTTATTGAACTGAATATTTTGCAACTACAGTTAGCTCAGAATTTTATTGCATAATTTTTTTAGATTTTAAGGTAGTTGTGTGTGTTTTATTATTTGTTAACATACATGTTGTTTTGTTTACTGTCAGTTTTATTAGTAATTTTTGGTGTTTGACTTGCTAAAAAATATTTGTGGAATAAGCATGCATAAATACCTACTTCAAACTTAAGAAATAGGTAAGTAACACTATATTTTTAGCAGGATTCTACTCAATCTATATGTTGAGTTTCTAAGTGGTTTAAAACTTTAATTTTTAGTTTTTACAGCTTATATGAATAGGATTCATATTTTTTTTCCATATATATTTTTCTAAGATGTAGTACCATCTATCTACCACAATACGAGTAGGTACAAAATTGCAAGTTTTATTAATTTTGATTTGTTTTAGTGAGTTTTTCTGCATTTTTCATTAGATATGCTGAGCTGATGAGTAGTGTTTTTTTTTCATTAATATGCCTATGACACATTTCTGCCAATTGAAAGCTCTTACTATTTAAGTATACTTACCTTTTTAATTCATCTTGTAACTAGTTTTAAATTTTTATTTCTATATCTTCTAAATGGTGTAATTTTATTTTATCTCTCATTCATTTTTTATTTATGGAAATTTAGTTTTCTGGGCAATTTTTTATTTTTACTCCAATTATTATTATGTACCTAAAATCGGAATTATACCCGTTTGTAATGATGTCATTTTTGTTAATCTTTATTTAGTATATTCCAAACAGTGGTGACAACAAACTTTTGAAAAAAATTGGTCTTTGATGATTATTCATTTTTTATATACCTACATAATATGTGTATCGTGCCTACTTGGGTATGTAAAGTATCCGTTACTTCAGTTAAAAACATTGGTTTGTCAACTTGTCAAAAGTTATTTCGAAAAGTTTTAATTAATGCAGAAAAAAAGATATAATAGATATAAATAAGGATCAACCACAGCTGATAATTTTAAATATATTGGCTTTTTTTCAACTGGAAAAGGAACAAGTCCGAAACGGAATCGCACTTCAAATTGAGAATGTAATATAGAGAGCCACAGAGGCAACAAAATTGAGCCCAACAATGATCGAATTACATAATATAAAGAAGAATGGGATAAAATCAAACAAGGATTATGCTTCCAGTATGTCTTCCAGGCAAAAGACCACAAAATCCAAAATTACAAAATATTTGAAAAATATAATTTGGGACACAATTTATTCTATGTATGCCAGAAAAGAATATGTATCATTGGCAACAATAAGACAAAAGTTCAGGGAAAAAATTGAATATTTTGAATTTTTCATCAACTCCTTAAGAAGATGGATCAAAAGTATAGGCTCCAAGTGGAAAAAATCAAATAATAGAAAAGGTTTGATGAACTTTGCCAGATATTCAAATTCAAATCAAATATTGTTTATAAAAGAATCAATTTTTTAAGGGAGTATATAAAAAATAGAAATTTACTCCAGTTTTCATTGACAAGACGTGGATCTTTAGCAAGGAATCATTTCGTAGTAGCTGCCAAGATGACACCAAGCACACAGATTCAAGAAAAAATAGTGAAGGTAAAATATGTTGTTATTTTTTTAGATTTAGAAACTGGTACCTTGTAATTGGACAGTTTGGAAACTATGGCCCTTCAAATTCCCCTCGAGGATTTCTCAAAAAATGCAGCGAAGCAGTATAAGCAATATATAGCCCAGCCATGCAAAATATTTATTTGACATATTTAAGGACTATTACAGATTATGAAGCTCTTTTAGTTTTTTTTTCTGTTAAAAGTTGGGCAATATGAGGGAATATGACTCTATGTACTATGTGCATGGAACAATACTTCTTAATTATATTAAATTTATGTTCTGGTAGAATGATTTCGAATATTTTTGATGTTTAAGAGAAATTGAGATCTTTTATTTTTAAGGTCATCATTATATTGTGGTCCACGCCGGAAGTAAAGATGGCTGCATCGAGGGCGCGAATTTATTATGCAAAAGTGGATTAAAAACGACAATATGAACAGAAAAAACTTCGAAAACTGATTTGAAACAGCTGGTTCCGAATCTTTCCCCAAAGTCATTCATAATCATGGACAATGCAAGTTACCCTTCTGCTTTATTAGAAGAAATCCCGAGAAAATCTTGGACAAAGCAGAGACTGATCGAATGGTTGAAGAAAACGAATATTGACTCCAGAAAAGGTCATGAAAGATCAAATATGAAGTATTGCACGCAGAATGCCCTACTGAAAACAATACTTTCTTGATGAATATGTTGAACCTTTAGGGCCCAAAATTTTGTGACTGCCACCATACCACTTCCTAATGCAATTGAAATGGTATGGTCGGAATGTAAATGAAAATACGATCAATATATTTCTAATCTTAGGGGTCACCTTCAGAAGTTCTCGCTAAATGGGAAAGGGTAATAAACGAAATTTCTATAGATCATTGGCAAAAATATGATATTCATACAGAAAAGATAATTCAAGAGGCTTGGGAGGCAATACGATTGTGTGATGCCTCTGACATTCCGACACTTGTAATTACGACTAACGAAGACGATGACGACGAAGACAATATCTCTGACTTTAGTTCTGACTCTGACAAGACTGATTAAGCTTTTTCTTGCAAATTTTATTCTTTGATCTTCATTTAAGTATTCAATCATATTGTTACAATTACATTAACTTGGCAATGCAATATGGTGTGATTTTTTTTTGAGTTTGTATGTTTCATCAAAGAAAATTCTACTAATCAGTAGAATTTTCTTTGATTTCATTTTTTGGATTGGTATTTTCATTTTGATGGGTTAACATATTCATCCAGGCAGTATTTTGTTTCATGAACAAGGATATTATATTGTCAGTATTTTAATTTTTTCCCTGTAAGTTAAAATAATTTTATATCATTCTTCCTATTATTCACAATTTTTGTAAGCTCAGTTTTGGTACATCTACTGCTCGTTGTATTACATTCTCAATTTGAAGTGTGATTCCGTTTTGAACTTGTTCCTTTTCCAGTTGAAACAGAGCCAATATATTTAAAATTATCATCTGCTTTTGTTCATTATTCATGATTAATCATAATAATTATTGTTAATTGTTATTAAGTTTGTTAATAAATAAATAAATACTACAAGATTATTTCTTATTTTTTTAGATTGAAAGTGAAGAGACGAATGTAAAAATATATTATATTGCTAAATCATCATTTGTTAATTTCTGAACCTATAAAAACATAACATGCTATTAGTAAATTTTCTAACCGAATATTGATTGGCAAAAATATCTACGCCATACGTTTTTCTCACCTGGATGACGTAACTATACAAATGGCTATAATTCCGACTTTAGAGCTGACTGCTGAAACAAGGCTTTGTATTACACAAAAATATTTTGTTGGATACTAATAAAGCTACTTTTGACTTTGACTTTATCTATGACTATTGTTATTTTTTGATTTCTTAATAGTTTACTAAGCATATACATTTTGAATATTTTCTAGGTTGCAATTTCTCTTTTAATTCATTTTAAATTTACTTATATCAGCCAAGTATTTATTGTTATGTTTATCATTTTTTAATTTATTTGTTTATTTATTTATGTTTTATTTTCAAGGAGCAAAGCCCAGTTACGAAGGTAGAACAAAAATAAAACAGTAAAACATTTTAATAGTGACCACCCTTTGGGTATCATATATTGGACACATATGAGGGGTGCCTCTTTAAAGAGAACACAGGGATATTAGAGAAATGTTCTGCTAATATATTACATTGTTTATTTAGTAATAATTTCAATTACATACTTATGACTCCTAAAGTCTGGCATTATTGTGCAAACTGGGACGATCTAAGAGAGTTTCACCTAGATTGTCCTTGGCTCGACGTCTCTTTTGACACTGACGACCCGTCAGTCTGTTGCGGAGAGATTACACAAGTTATCTCCTCAGGAATGGAAGCATACATCCAAAATTCCATCAAGTTACCGTCAAACGGAAAGCCTGGTTTGAGAGAAGATGCGAAAGAGCAGTAGGTAAGAAACAGCAAGTCTGCAAGTACTGGCAGGCCGCTGAAGTTGTAGTTATTTTGCCCAGGCAAGAAATTAATGCAAACGTTTGATTGACGAAACTAAAGTCAAACACAATCAAAGTATCAGGAATAAAATTTTGCAATGCCCCAGTGGATCCAGAAATTTCTGATCAGTAGCAAAGACAGTAAGTAATAACTTTACAGAAACGTCTCTCCCAACTTTGACAGATGAGCGTGGCGTCACTGCAACTACAGCCAAAGAAATAGCGCGAAAATGTTTTCATCGCTTTCTACCTTAAACGTTTCCCAAGGCAAGGCTCTCCCCACCATATCCAACGTCAACATTACCATGGTTGAAGTAAAGTTTCATTACCGTGGTAATAGTAAAATCCTCAACAACTAGATACACAAAAAGCATCAGGGCCGGATGGAATACTCGCCGTCGTGTTAAAGAACTGAGCTAACAAACTAACACCCATTTTTTCCAGACTTCTCCGTTTTACCGAAAAGAGATTTACCCATCTTTCTGGAAACTCACTTGAATGCATCATGTTCCAAAAGAGGCAAGAAAACCACGCCCCGAAACTATCGCCCAATTGCCGTGCTTTGAATAATCTCCAAAGTCATGGAACGTGTAGTCAATGAGCAACTACTCAAGTATCTCGAGACCAACAGAATAATTAGCGATAACCAATACGGTTTTCGCAAAGAGATTGGCAGGAGCTATATTGGCCTATGGCACTCATATATGGAGTAAAGCAATTGAGAACTATTTAGAATCTCAAGCGATTGCATTGCATATGTCGAAGGCATTCAACAGAGTTGCTCAACAAACTGCCGCCCTTCGGACCGCCAGCTGGCTTATCAGTTTCCTTAAGAACCGATCTTTGCAAGTTGCAGTCGATGGACACATCTCAGACGCATTCACCATTAATGCGGGCGTGCCTCAGGGTGCAATACTTTCACCAACTCTGTTCCTCACCAATATGGCGGGCCCTGACATCATTATAGCAGGATCGACCATTCCTTCATTCTCGTCAATCGGACTACTGTGTGTCTCGGTCAACAGCAACATGACCTGGCATGACCACGTCGCTATCATTGCAAAATCAGTCGCGCAGAAGGTTGGTAAGCTATTTCGCAACAAAAAATGAATACACCGCAGCAGCCTCTTGCTCTAGAAAGCAAAAATAAGACCGTGCTTGGAATATGGCTCACACATCTGGGGTGTCGCACTTAAGCACACCCTAAAGCTGCTGGATTCCATTCAGAAGAGAGCACTGTACAGACGTCAGTAAAAAATAACAATTTTGCCATTAATATGAATTTTTCGAATAATTGCGATACATCATTGGTTTTGGGACTTTAGATGCTCTTAAAATCCGTAATAAAAAATCCAGGGCCGTATTTAAAAAAACAAAGTTGATATTGGCAGCTCAAAGACGAAACGTCAGTTTGAAAATCTGATAACACCACCTTGTAGAAAAGAAAAAGTAACAATGAGAATGTGAAATTTATTTTGTTATATCTATTCAAATAAAGTCATAAAAAATTAAAATGAAATCGCGAATATTCGGTTTTTTCCAGAAATCTTCGTAAGTATTCGGAATTTTTAAACTTTTATAATGGCATTTTGATCAGCATCAAATTGCACATCTTTGCCTCCATTTAACCGACCTCGTATCTCTTCTAGTTTCCGAGATCCCAATGATGAGGCTCGAATTTGGGACACCCTGTACGTGTAACTATTGCATATAAGATTTTTACTTTTTAAAATAATCATAAATCAATAATTTCTTTGAAGACTTTAGTTTATTTTTATAAAATTCGCTCACATTTAAAAAAAAATCGTTTGTAACAATGAGTAATATGGGGAGAGAATACTCATGGAATTACGGGGAGGAAATGAACTGAGAGTCGCGGGTCATAGAACAGCATCGTATGAATCAAGTTTGTACTGCAGAGCAATTGAAGCTTGTCTGATGAAATAAAGGGCATTAGCAGCTTAAAGCAATTGAGGAAAAATATTATTTTCTAGGCAAAGAGTAAGTGCTTTTATTCCATTCAATTCTAATTAATTTAAAATAAACATTGTTATATATACAATTTGTGGCGTTCCTCTGTTTCTTGTCACTGTGCTGGCAATAAAGAATATTTATTATTTCTATTATATTATTATTATTATTGTTATTGTTATTATTATTTTAATAATAGTCTATACACATCTGTAATCATGTGAGAATTGTTCACATTGACAAGAAACGTTTCGAAGCCTGTCAAACTTGCACAGGCTTTATCCATTTGGTGCCTTGAAGTTGCTTAGTCCTGGGCTCTGTGAAGCTTCGAGGGCTTTCACTTGAGTTATGGGCCTCGATATTGGTAATTGCTTGTTTCAAGCCTTACAAAACCAATTAAAAACAACTTTGTCCACAGCAAGACCCTCGGTTTTAGGAACTTTCTTTTTTGTTCACCATCGCCACCTCCATATAAATGTCTAACTTCTTCTTTATTTTGTAACAATATACCAATTTTATATTTTTTTCAGCCGCTTTCCTAGTACTTAAACCACTTTTTCAGTTTTATGGATTATATTAATTTGTTCTTTGATAAAACGACCTGTCCTTTTTCCCGCCTTACTCAAAATATTCATGATTAACCCATAGATGTTCAAAATAAGACTTAAAGTTAATAAAAATAAACAAAGCCTGGCATTTTATTATGTAGGTTGTGCTTTAGTTATAAATTATATCTATCATTCATCAAGCAATTTGTGCCATTTAGGTACATCTTGTTGGGTTTTATTGGTATTTATTGCAGGTGATTTTAGCATTGTCCTATAAAATGCCCATGATGGGTGCCCTGTGTCATTTTGAGAAGGGTCCCTGTAAACAGGTACAATAGAATGCACTTCTAAATTTGTAAACTTCAAAATCAGTCCTTATAGGCAGGGTGGTCACTAACAGGGGTTTTACTGTATAACTAATACTAGAAAAATACAAACATAAAAGTACAAAATCTTGATCAAAAAATAAAATAAAAACAATGTTAGAATGACAGACAAACAATACAATATATAAAGATATAAATAAATCACAAGAAAATGACAGATATAATTTAATCTGACTAAGGAAGGTATTGAAGACATTTACTCTAGTTTCATTGCAAATGACATGGCGTGATCCCTAACACTTATATTGATCACATACAAAAGTTCATATAGGCACATCAGCTTACATATGAAAAGTTGGTTAACCGAATGTCCTCATGGATTTTAATATTTAATAAATTTATACAATATGCAATCTGGCAATAAAGGTGTATGCTGTACACGTTCTAATACATTCACATATATCATAAAATGTGGCACCCAGACACATGTACTGTTCTCCACATGGATTCTTACAAGTTATACATACAGCAATTTCAGAGCCCTAATAATGTAAATTCTTTGGTATGACGTTTCACAAACCCTGACATTTTAAGTTCGTTGTTGCAATAAATGCTATGTGATCAGAAAATAATAGCTTACAGTCAAACAAAACACCCAAATCACAGACACTTTCAATCCAGATCAGGACACAATGGCCCAGTCCGTAAACATTTGCGTGAGGTGACAACCTTCTAGGAAACTGGATGTACTTACATTGATGTTTAATGCCATTCTATTGTCAGTACACCACTCATGAAACCTTGAAAAATCTTCCTGTATCCCTTCACTCTCATTTGTTTATGATTCAAAATATTTCCAAATCGTCAGCATATAACAAAATTTGGCTACGCAGTAGGCAAGTGACATCATCTACAAACAGGCTGAATACCAGGCACACCATACGATACATCAAATACATCAGAACGAAGAGATTTGACTTTTACTATTTGCTTTCGTCCTACAAGATATGAATACATCCATCTAAGCAAGCAACCCCTTACTCCATGCGCTGCCTATTTATCAATTAACTGGCTGATCGACTCTCGTATGCCTTGGAGAGGTCGATGTATACACAATCTACCCACACACCCCTTTCCAATGCATCCAAAAGAGTGCCATGCATTAAACCATATTGGAAACTTAAACTACTTGTCATCATACTTGAGCTTATATTTCCCTACTGTCTTACTGTCTTTTTTCACTCCTTTGTTTAATAATGAACTTCTAATTTATAAAGTTTTATTTGTAATTAAATGTGTAGGTAGGTACTTCAGTTATCTATTTGTCACAAAATTCGTCTTTGCATGCTTTTTTAGGGTTTTGTCAGTGTAATATTATGATGTTTTTTTTTCAGAGTGTTGATGGCCTGCGCTGTGGTAAAATACCCTAACACTTTATTCCGGTGATCATGGCCAACACTGCTACAGAAAATGAGGCAGATTCTGGTAGGTATGCTTTC
>MU183121.1:259363-284830 GCA_016904865.1 Pissodes strobi
CAGTCCCGACAGACGGCAGGAGCGCACCAGTTCGTCGTACAACTAGAAACACCTAGAACATCGCTTTACCAGAACTCCTTTGTCTGGCGCACTGCATCACTGTGGAACTCACTTCCAGGACATCTGTTTCCCACTAATTACAACCTACAAATATTCAAGAACCGTGTCAATCAACATCTTCGCACACACACCGCTTGTCGAGCGCCATAGGATCTCCCTTTAGTGTGTGTGCCACTGCCATAAAAAAAAAACCCTGTTGGTTCTAAATCAACCGAGAAATGCTTGTAGCATTGTATGCTCTTGTATGTAAACATAATTTTTGAAAGCTAGATTTCGCCTATAGTCTAACGCATAAGAATTGAAATTGGCAACGTCTTGCTAATTGCAAGTTAGCTCTTAAATATAGCAAAGCCAGAATGACAATATAGTTTTTCCAGGAGTAAACTCTCCTTGATAATAATAGTGTAGCAATTTTCTGTATAGGGGTCCAGTTCTCACTACTCAAAGCCACGGTAGAACATGCAATGTTCAACTTGTGTTAGAAGATGTGAGTTAATTGAATGTCAAAAAGTAATCAATAGAAAAAATGTAGGGAAACCACTGGCTAGATGCACGAAAACAAGCGCCTCTTCTAACCAAGATAACCGGACAAGAGAATTTTTTTTATTTAATTTTCTGCCAGTATTGAAATATGTTAGTGCCAGTGTCACCCTTTAAAGCAGTGGTTCCCAACCCAAGTTACTATAACGCTAACCCTATGAAACTGGTAATAAAAAGTGTTAAAATTGTTAAAAGTAGTGATCTAAATACGCTAGTATTTACAAAATTGTGGATGGTTTTAACTTTCTTATGCTAAAAATAGTAATATTTTTGATACCAAATGCGAAGCTAACATAACACTTGAGGTTAATTAAAGTGTTGTGGACCTCCTCCATGTGCTTAAAGAAAAATTTACTTGCTATTTCTCAGATTGCAATTAAGACGAGTTGAAAATTATTCGAAGAGTTGTTCAGATGATAACAATAATTGCAGAGATCCCTTTGGTTCTGGTATGCGTATCTAGGAATTTTGGTGTTAGGACCGTTTTTAATTATTCTGAATTTTGAGAGAGTGTCTTGAGATAACGTGTGATGCTTTCCACAATAGTTTCAAGTGAACAAGGCGCATTTGCTTACTAATCTATACGTTGTCTATTTTAGTATATTGTTTTTAGTTTTGTGTTTTTCTTAATAAATTTTCTTTTTATAAAAATACTTTTACAATATTATAGGGGACCATGAGTAGGCGCACACCACTACTAAGTGACTGTTTTTTTTTTGGTCAAACTGTGCTAACGTAATATTTGTTATGAAATGAAGGACAATTTCTCTCTAAGCTGATTAATCCACAAGGTTTTAAAATATATTAAATTTTATTGATTAGTAACATAGCTTGTTACACATAATTTATTGATGCCAAAAGTCAGGAAGATTAAATAGGTATACCAAAATGATAATAATTAGAAGTATTAAATTATTAATACTGATGAGTTATGACACCTACTACACATTTAAGATACATTTAGGCATAATCCAGAAATTCACCTTTATACTACTCTTTACTAGTGAGAAGCTGTGATACATTATTCCCATCATTTAAAAGTAATGACATGCTTATAATGTGAAGTTAACTAGTTATATTTCAGCCTTCTGTTTAAAATTTTGGAAACTACTCTTGGAACATCTCATAACAAGGCACCTGCTGCTAATATGCTGATACAACTCTAATTATTATTCTATTTTATATCATTTCAAAACTCAGTTCTATTTTCTGTCATAAATGATCTAGAACGAGAAGTTGGTAAAATGTTACCAAAACCACTTCAACTTTCAGTTTAATGTGCAATTTCTGCAACACTTGTATAGCAAACTTTCTAAAAATATATTAGGCAATTGTAATGATTATGAATAATGTGCACAAAAGCAGCTCTATTGAGGTAATGGACCTCAAGCAAAGAATATTTTTTCTTCTCTGGTGTAACCATAGACATATAACTAAAGGGGGGTGTAACTAAGCATGAGTCTAAGCTATACCTTGATCAATAACTTCTATACTTGGCCTGAATAGTACTTCTTCTTACCACTCTTGGTACGTACATTATTTAAAGTGATGAATGAGATGATGTCAATAATACAGTGGAAATCTGTTTTAATTTATTGGAATTATGGGAAATGTTTATATGTAATGTATTTTTTCTTAGGTAGTAGTATTGTACCTGTAACAGTAAGACAGATCGAGAAACAGGAAGATGTTGATCAACCGGAGGAAAGAGTGACTGGCTCAAACTCAAATTACGATTCTTCAGAAGGTAGGTTAATATGATTAAAGGGTAATTTTTGTTTACATAATATAGTGAACGAAAAAAAAATACTTTTCCGCAAAAAATTTATAAAAATCATAGACATTTTTTGACATAATTTTCGTCGAAGTGGAATAATCCGATAATCATTCAGAGCTACGCACTTAGAAATTTTGAATAGGACCGGGGTGGAATGATACTCATTCGATGGGTATTTTTATTACTTTATATTTTATTCTCAAATCGTTTTTGAAATCTGAATCATCGATTGTTGAGCTATATATCTTTGAATTTTTGTTTTTCCTTAATCCTCCCATATGAGACCTGAGCTTTCAACCCAAGTTTAGAAAGTGTGGCCTGGGAACTTTCTTCTAAGGATGCCTTCTTTGACCCAACTCGTACGATATCCATAATAATATAGGGCCATAATACAGTTAAATATCGATGCACGATAACTAGACACTATTTTAAGTAATTTTGATGGAAGTTGTCTTATCCCTAACATCCCTAGAGCCATCTTAAAAATGTCAAATGATACCTACCATGGTTAAAGATCAATAATAATTAATCCCTTAAGTTTGTCAACCCAGCTCATGTTTTTATATGAAATGTAAAATGGCGTCAAAAAATTATATAAGAGCATATTGTAGTATAACAACCATTCTGTCCAACAAACTCAATATTTCTTAAGCGCTAATTTCTGAAAAAGGATGCTAATTCGTTTTTATACGAATACTTTCCAGGAGTGCCGAACATGTATCAACTTTGATTATTTATAAATGGAACACTCCGAATATATTTATCTCTAGAAAGTCTGGGCATTTATTTACCATAATGTTGAAACAAACGTTCCGTTTAGGTTAGACCCCTCCTTCAGCTTAATTATGCCGAACCAAGAAATACATAAAAATATAGGTACTTAAAGTACCAACATTAAATATTAAAGGGTTAGCATGTATTTAATGATGTTAAATATTGTAGATTTATTCTATATTGTTGTGGAGTATTCACGTTTGTGAGACAAATTGTTGCTTATTATTTCTCCACCTTAGTTTTATTAAGACATTTTCAAAATAAGGCGGCTTCGGCTCTGGCCCAGGCTGTAAATTGCACAAGTGCTAATTTAATAACCCTAAAGAAGCTGGATGAACCTAAAAGAACCGGAAAGAAATTATAACACTAAAAAGTTCGTGCACTTAGTCAAGTCTTGAATTTGACTTCGCATTTTAGTCAATTAGTCAAATTCAAAACGTGACAAAGTGCATGAGGTTTTTACTGGTAGGTATAATTGCATTTACTTACCATTTTTATTTTCAGATTTCTCGTTCTTGACAACATGGGCAGATTGGTTCCTCGGAGAATAGGCAACAATTTGTCTAATATTAAATATTGTTTGGTCTGTTCGGTCATTGTTAGTTATTTTTTAATAATCCTTACTCACCTCGTTCTTTTCAATTCAACAAAACACCGTAAAATAAAACACAAATCAGTGATGCTCTGGTAAATAAACGCTCGTGTTCATAAAGTGGTGTTTATTTTGACTGGCAAAAATAAACAAATATAGGTACCGAGTTTCGTGAAATAAAAAACGATGTAGAATTATTTACTTTTTTTTAAATTCTCAAGTAATAACATATATTTTTTACCTTACCCTATTTAAATATCGCGAATTCTCCTCATTGTTTAAAAAATACTAATACATTGTATGGTGTTTGTAGATTAAAGATTTGGCTAAAGTATTATTTACTTTCTTAAATATATTTTATGCCATTTTATTGCTTCATAATTTAAGAATGGCTTGGCTTTAATTAATTTAGATTTTTGAACGTATTGTCCTTAACAATTATTTTGTTTACATTTCCATTTATGATATGAAGTTTCGAAATAATGAAAAAAGGTTATCTTATTTCTAGTTTTCTCCTAAAACTTAATTAGGGTGATAAGGGTATTATAGGAAAGCTACCTGTGGTGATTCTCTGTATTCCCAAAGGGACAGTCTGTCGCCGCAGGAGGTTAAAAGCATAGTATTGTGACATAGTGAGTACCTGCGGTTTAATGGGAAATGTAAACGATTTGGTTATCGCTAGGGCCTAGAGCATTATTCCCTTGTCGATCACTAGAAGGCCAGTATTACGTTTGGGTGTTTTGGTGTAGGTATTTTAGTGCATGTGTGTAATGTGAACAATGACCCTGCAGGAAATTTTACAGGATAAGCGGAGGACAAGGGCTCAAGCAAGTAAATATTATTGTAGTAATTAGGAAATTTAATGTGTAGAATCATTGCAAATAAATATATGGTGACGTGTTAAGTGTAAGCTGAAATTTAAACTTCAAAAAAATATATATAAAAACGAAATGTTGAGATTCCATGCAAATGTCTGCCAAATACATAATGACTTGCCTTTTTTATAATATCTGCTAAGCTAAGTATAAATGCTGAGAATTTAAAAACGTCCCTGTAGTACCTAAAACGTTTCGCTTCTTTTTCAAAATTGATGGTTTCTCTTCACTAATCAGACTCAGGCAACGTATCACGCTGAACACACAACGCCCTTCTGAACATTATACTTTAGTTTTGTTTTCAACCGTTTCTATTTCACTTTTTATTGGCGTAACCATCAGCCATGGGAAAATGACAGATTTGATAACAATAAAATTACATGTCACTTTTATGTTAATTTAAAGTCGTTTTCACATCGCTTCCCAAATGTCCGAGCATTTATTGCTCTAGCTTTCCTGGTTATTCGAATTTATAACAATCCTGCCATATATAAACCAACCCGTTGGTTGAGAATTAGTTTGGGTTCCTTCTCGATCAACCTTTAAATAATGATGGTGACCCATTTTTGATAAGGAGCGTATCTGGAGTTAAACTTCAAGGACTAAAGTGACTAAAATATGATTAAATAGATGCTAATTGCATTGAAATTGCTATTGACAATAGGAGGGATGACGTATATTTCAATATTTTCGCCAATGTTGTTAAGCTAAAACAAATAATTGTCAGTTTTTTTATAGCGTCTGGTAATGCTAGTTGTCTTTTATAATTATCTTAGGTATGGTATAGCTAAGGGCTAAATAATATATAGACAAATTAATGTTAGGACTTTGGAATTTGAATTTCATAATCGCAATTATCTACCTGAAAGGGTTTTCCTGTTGGTTATCTTTTGCAAATCAGGGGTTCAAAAGTACCCACAATTCCTTTGTTGCAATAATTTCTAGAGTCAGTGCTCTTAGTAGTAATTTGGACCTTCCTCTCGTATCCCCAGATTAGACGGACTAAATTGTGTGGTTCAGTTTGGAGTTTTTGGTGTACGGTTAAATAAAAAATGGAGGTACTACTAGCAAGTACCCAGCAGCGGCTTTTGCCAAAATTTGAGTTATTGCTTCCTTATGGTAGGTAATTTGTATTTTTTAACCCATATGTGCTAGTTTGTTTTTCTTTTTAAATATTTCTGGGACTTGTTCTCGTTTCTGTAGCGCATTTTCCAAATGTTTGCGGGTTGTGCATTTTGTTGTCAACTCTTGTATAGAATGTATTTTTGTTTAAACTTTGATATACAATAGAGGGTCAGTTTTTTAAAATTAAATCAAATACGAAGTAAAAATGTACTTCTCAAAGTGTCCAATCGCAGATGAAGAAATTATTATTATTTCGAATATTGATATATAAAGTGACATTTTTCACAACAGACATGTGTTTTGAAAGGTGTTACTTTATGTAACTATAAGTACCAGGAACTATTTTTTTATGTGCTTTTTATCTATATTTATGTTTTATTTTATAATAATACTTATTATAAATTGAATTTGTTCCAAAAATCAGTTATTTTAGTCAACTTCCTTTGCTTCCTTTAATACTTGTTATTTGCGAATTTACAGCGGGTGTTTTCGTGTATTTACTCTCCTTGATATTACTAATTATGTTAGTATGCAGTATAGATATACAATCTAGATTGATATTTTAAAATTCAAAAACCTTTTCAATTCTAAGACGGTTTCTAACAGGATTTAGTAAAATTTAAAAAATAATTTAGGTTTTTGGAGTTGTAACAGGTAAAAGCACACGCTTCTCTCAGTTAAGAATTAGAAGGTTTGCTAAAGGTCAAAGCATTTTGTTACTTATTCTGTCAAATAAAATTGAAGATGATAAAAAAGTAATGAAAAAATATATAAACCAAAGAACACCTACTAGAACATCTGTTGCTTTATATTGATTTATTATTGCCAGTTTTCAGAGGTTTATGCGTAGAACGATTTTCACATAATTTTATTTAATATTTTAAATTATTTTTAAAATTTTTCTCGTCAATGATAGTTAGGGATTGCAATCCTGGGATATTTTATAACAAAAATATAAGGAAAAATATTCAGATTCTAATTGCTCATATTTACAAACGTTGATTTTTTGTCAAAATAGTTTTATTTGTTTGCAAACATAACATGAGCTTCCAACAACTTTTAGACTTAAAATATGTATATTATATAAGTTATGTATTTACATGAAACACAGAAAATAAACAACAAAACATTTCTTTTTTGGTATCAGCAACACAAACAACTAATTTTTTAAAGAAATATATAAAACCAGCTGGTCTATTATTTTATCACTTAACCGAGAACTATTACAAAACAAACCAGCTGAGAGCTCTGATTTTACGCTGGTCGCTGGTATTGTTATTAAATTTTCATATGCCATCTTCAAAGGGAAGCTTTATCCAGACCAAATCTTACAATTTCAGACATTTTAACATATTTATTGAAGTTTTAAAATTTAATTGCTCGAAGTGCCTCCTGGAATTTTTCCTTCAAGGTTGTATCACCATTAATTCATGAGTTCGGCAATTCATTTTCATTTTCTTCAGTTTCAGTCACTTCTAACATTTCGACATCACCTATATTTTTGGCTTTATGAATCTTGAAATTAAATGCCTATTTATTTTTGCATTTTTTCTTGTGCAAATAATTTAAAAATTACGATAAAGTTGTCCTTCGTTGTTGAAGCCTTGATCTTAGACTTTAGACCTAATTCTAAGCGTGTACCAACAGGAGACTGCACTTTCGTTATCTCCTTTAACATAAATTTAAGTGCAATGTCTGCTTTATATACATTTAGATATATGTCTCATTGACACAGTACTTCTCCACTTGTTTTTATGAAATGAAATAACAACCAACTCTTCCATCAGTTGGAATTTTAAATCTGATAAAACTCCTTTATTTAATTTAGGTCGATCAGTGCTGTAACGAAATTGTGCAATAATAAAATCCTTTGCAACATTAAGTTATTTGCCATATTAGTTAGATTAGATTAGTTTAGGGGCTTATGGGCTATTAGCCTCCACACACTGCGCCTTTTTCAGGTATATTGTGGCTGCCCTTGAAAAGTCATTTTGAGTTCTTTATCCAACCTTGTGGCATGAGATGCCATAGGCTGGTTTTTAGGTCCTTCATATATCTCGGAGCTCTTGCTTGGCTATTCTTCTTCCAACGTAAGGAACCAAATGCTTGACAAGCCCTCGCAGTTGCTAACGTCTGTCAGTCTGATTCGACTGTCCAGCTCTTTTAGGGTTTCTATGCAGTCCCAGACCAGTTTTGAATTAACTGCTTGTGTGAGCTCCATGACCGTACCTGCGAATCTGCCTTTTACAATAATCGCAAGGTCGTTGGCGTATCCTGAGCAATGAAAACCTTTCGATGTCAGCCTTACTATCAATTCATCCATTAGGATTACTAATAGTAAGGGCGATAGCACTCCTTGTGGCCATCCCCTATTTGCTCTTGTTGTCAGTGTTGTTTGGTCAATTGTTGATATAATATCCCTATTTTTTAAATTGACATTTATCCACTGACACAGAAGTAGTGGTACGCCTTTTCTTACTAGATCATTGATTATAGATTCGGTAGATCCGATATTAAAGGCACGATCTATGTTTACAAATATTGTTATGGCTATCTACTTTTTGAGTAGCCTGCTGAGGTCAGTCAATGGACTTGCATGGCTGATGCGCATTTTGGCGTTCGTTGAGCAGGTTTGCCTGTAGTACCTCATCTCTTATCAGCCTTCGCAGCCATGTTCATTCGCATGTAATTTTGTAATAAGTGATTTCTGAAAGCACTTGATTAATTATCTCACCTTAGAAATCTCTAATATTTTTTTCTGTTGTTCGACTTCCGCCATAGTTTAATTTTCCTTTATCAGCTTCATATATTATATTTGTCCAAATGCATTTTTAAAACAAAAGTGTGTAATCCCCGGAGTGAACATAGTGATTCCGGGATTTTCGAGACTTCAAATTGTCCAGGTTGCAGTGATTGGAGATCGCGGGATTTGATGGTATTTATTAAACAAATTATTTTCTTATGTGATTCCATCTTCAAACTTGGTGTTTAAAAGATAATTATATCGGAGGTCGGACAAAAAAATAAAAATGTAAAGTATTTGAAATATTTATAAAACAGGAGAGTTAAAGAACAAAAAAGAGACCAAAACTCCTTATACTATTCTCCCCACTTATAGTTTATCAAATTAAAAATGGAAAACTTACATTTTTAATTGCGTTTTCCTTAATTTAGCGAAAAAATATCATGATCATTGCTTGATTTTTTATGTTCTCTGACCCGTCTTAGACATGATTTATTTTAAATAGTGTTCGATTTGATAAGTCATGTTTTCGCTCTACATTCTTCTTAAAATATAGCTATGCTTAAATTACTTTCTTCATGCGTCAATATATTTGTGAGAAATCAGTAACAATAACGTTTTCTAAATCTGAATATACAATATAGATCAGTTGAATCTGATTATATTTCAAAAAAATCCTTTTTTACAGGCTCCTCCCACAAATGTACCAGATGCGATTTTGAGGCGTCTAGTACCACGGCCCTCACAAATCACATCACAATTTCTCACGCAGCTACAAACGAGGTTGAGATGGAATTGGTCGAGAATAATAACCCTCCTGCAGACAGGGTTCACAGGTATGTACTGAGTGATATGTTTGGACAGCTCTAATTCTTATTGCCGAATTCGATATTATTCTCGGTGAGCATTGGGATAACATTAATGGTGATTATCACATGATCAATTTCCAGATGGTGTAAGCTATTAATGCCATCTACATGCTCGCAGAGGACCATATCGAATTTGTTTCATTGTTTACTATATCAAAAATTGTATTTTTTGCATAACTGCAATTCATAATAACTCATGCCTCATTAATCCAATCGCAAGTGTGGATCAAAGAAATGAGTTTATAAAAATTCTGTCGAAATAATTCAACTTGTTAATAACCTAATTTTTTTTCTCTCAGGAAAATGTTCGAGTGTGACGTGTGCAACATGAAATTCTCCAACGGCGCAAACATGCGCCGACACAAGATGCGTCACACCGGAGTCAAGCCATATGAGTGCAGGGTGTGCCAAAAAAGGTTTTTTCGCAAAGACCACTTGGCTGAACATTTTACCACCCACACCAAAACCCTTCCGTATCACTGCCCCATTTGCAACAGGGGATTCCAGAGGCAGATTGCGATGCGGGCTCATTTCCAGAACGAACATGTGGGACAGCACGATTTGGTTAAGTCGTGTCCATTGTGCAATTATCGGGCTGGGTCTATGAAGAGTTTGCGAATACATTTTTTTAATAGGTATGTTCTTAAATGAGTCTTATTTTGAAGGAGAACTCGAAAGGCGTCTTAACCAAACTGACGTTCTCTCAACTTGTCTTCATGCTCACTTGATGAATACCATTTTAGTCGAAACGATGTTTGAGTTTACTTTAATTAGTATCTATTAGTAAAGTTCTATGTGAGGATACTGAATACATTTGGAGTTAACGAGATAGGATGCGCACTAAAGAAATTTATTTGGCAAATTATTTGAGACTCGGTTGTGTATCAACACTTCCTTTGGAGGTGCTGATACAGAGCAGTATTTTGCAACATTCAACACAATGAAAGGCAGCAGGTATTCTCGTTACAAATCTTTCTTGGTTATTTCATTGATATGCGAGTCAAATTGATGCTATCCCGTAAATAATAAGTGTTACCAATTGAAATATCTAAACCGCAATGCTTGTTAAATTGTGCATGCTTGTTATATTATATCATACTTGCAGTTAGTATTCAAAATGAGATGATTCGGAATAATAGAATGATTAAACTGCTACTAAATATGGGCTTTGGATATAATATTTCCTGTCGAATTGTACTGGTTTTTATTGTTCATGTTTTTCCATATAGACACGGGATAGATCTAGATAATCCCGGCGCTCCCGGTACCCAGTCTCAGCTCATAGCCGCGGCGGCACAACAGGGTTTCAGTCCTGTAGATGGAGCCCTCAGCTCACTCAATCAGCTCAGTTCCAATTTATCGGTGAGCGTGACGTCAGGAGCTACTGCGACCTACAGTGACTCTGGAGATTCCACCGGAGGAAACAGAAGTACCGACAACGCGACACCGCCAATGCACTTCTTAACACCCCACGTGGAAATTTCGATGGCGGACGCGCCGACCGCTGTTTATTCTCCATCGGCGGTAAGTAATCTAAAGGATTTTGCGTTCTATTACAATTTTTAAAGGTAGCATCAGGCTTGAAGCTTATATATGAGGAACTGATGGCATATCTAAATTAATTGTTATTAGATCACGTTTCCATACAAAAGTTCCTTTGTAAAAATTGCAAAAATATAGTTTTTAGTGTAATTTCATTTTTCCAGACTACAGATTTGATTTGATCTTGAATTTAATAGACTAAATATGGCTTCAACATTGTACGCATTTGATATTTAAAATAGGAAGAATGCCTCCTTCAAGACTTCGTCGTCTATTAGTCAAGTAATTTTTTCTTTCTTCTTTTTATTGTTTAACACAAGTCTTTTTGGAAAAATTAATTTTACACTGAAAGAAGCATATATAGTGCACTAAGCCCATATTAAAAGAATTGATTACCACCTTTTAAATATACAATTGCCTATAGGATTTTTTTTGTGTTTTATGGCTCTGGTTAAAACCAACTGGCCAGTATCTCTCTTTATTCATGATGACAGCAATCGACCAAAAATTTACCAAGATTGAACAGTAATATGACTTATATAAACTACAATATAACTAATATTCTGTCTTGTATAAACTACAATATACCTAATTATCTAATTTCTAATACATACTTTTTTTGCCTTTTTTGTGTCTTTTTTTTTGTTTTTTCTTTTTGTTTGTTTTTCTTTTCTATTTTTTACCACTTTTTTATTATTGTTTTATATATGCTTTCATTATTTTAGTTTTCGAAAGTTTTATGTTTTTATTTATTTGTTTTTATATATATTTTTTTCTTTTTTTTTTCTTTTGTTTTTTTTTATAAATCAATTTTGACATCCAATATAAATTTATATAGGGTACTGTATATACTTATGTTATTTGTCATAATAAGAGATTTTAGGTTGATTGGAAGAACAACATCATTTAAACTATTGTACAATAAATATAGGCTCTGTGCATGAGACAAACATCCCAAGATACTGTGCTCCAAATCTCCGACATCTCCACATTCGCAATTCTCACCCTCCTGTAAACCTATTTTCTTTTTATACTTAGGACATAATGCATGACCACAGCGAATCCGGGAGATAATTCTTATAAAACTTCCGTTTGATATTCCACCAAACCAAGCCTTTTTATTAATTTTTGGAAACATGTTTTTGTATACGTATCCTTTGTTAGTAAGGTTAAAGTTCTCTTGCCAATTTTGGTATAACTGTGATTTTGATGGATTAAAATAATCAGAGTATGGTATATTATAATTTGCTACAAAACTTGGGAGGTTTGTCGCATCTTTAGCTAGTTTATCTACAATTTTGTTATCTGTTATACCAATATGAGCCTTGATCCAAACAATATGTATAGTTTTTCCAAATCGTTTTAATATTGTACAGGTATTAATTATTATTTTAACAATATAATTGGCAGGAATTTTAGAGCTACAATTAGCAATGGCCTGTACTGTAAGGCACTTTTACTATCAGTAAATATGGTAAAGTTGGTATTTCCTTCATATTCTATACAGTGTAACAGAGCTTCCCAAATAGCCCATAATTCTGCAGAGAAAATTGTTGATCCGTTCAACAGCCTAAACTGTTTGGAAATATCTTTATTTTTGTGGAGAAAAACACACCCTGTTCTACCCTCAATAACCGATCCATCGGTAAATATATGCTCCGAATTTTTATGTATATTATTTAAATCTTTTAGAAAAAGGTATTTTATAATTAGTGGTTCTTGACTATTATAGTGCTTAATTGTTATTTTGGGTAAATCAAAAAGAAAATTTTCAAACAGCTGAAAGTATGGTGCTATGTCCGAAGAGTAAATATTTTCTTTATTATGGGCTATCCAAGAATAGCTGTTTACAAATAGGGGCGAGTTTTTATGTTTCCAATAAGGGTGGGTAAAATTTAACACTGTTAGTTGATGAATTTTTCCTATTAAATCGCTATTCTTCGAAATAAGTTTCAAGAGGAGCTTTTAGCTAAATGGTCTCTTCGTAGTGCTAGAGGTGGTTTTCCAGATTCTGCTTCCATCACTGCAATGGGAGTGTTTTTAAGGTATCCTACACAATGTCTTAAACATTTGTTTTTGACTTGTTCAATTTTATTAAGGTGGGTATTAGCGGCTGAACCATACAATTGGCTTGCGTAGTCCAAGATTGATCCAACATACACTTTGTAAAACATTAAAGATATGTTTGGATCAGCTCCCCAAATCTTGTGATTAAATACCCTTAAAATGTTAATTCCATTTTCAGCTCGCTTGATAAGATAATTAATGTGGTCTTTCCATAACAGCTTTTTATCAAGGAAAACTCTAATATATTTGACAGTACGTTTACATGAAATCTGAAGACCTGACATTTCTATTACATTGGGTAGGTTCGCTCTTTTCCTTGTAAATGTGCATAACGATGTTTTTTCCAGGGAGATGCTTCAATCATTTGTATTAAACCACTCTAGGGTTTTTGTAAACTTATCTTCTATTTTATTTTTACAATCTTCTATTGACTTGTACTTTGAAAAAATACAGACATCATCTGCAAATTGAAGAATTTTCACACTGTTATCAAAAATATTTTCGAGGTCGTAAGTATAAATTATGTATAGAATGGGACTAAGTATTCCTCCTTGCGGTAACCCAACTTGAGCAAGTCTTGGCTCTGTTAGACCGTCAGTTGTTCTTATGAAAATCGAGCGATTGCTATATAGTGAAAAAATATTGTGAACTAGTCTTTCAGGAAACCCAATCTGTAGCATTTTCTTAACGAGAATGTCGTATTTAACATTTGTCTAAAAATAATGCTGAAGTGCTTCGGTTTTCGGTAAGTCCTAGTTGAATTTCTGTGACCAGGTAAGTTATTGCTTCCATGGCAGAGTTCTCTCTTCTAAAACCTTTTTGAGTAACAGGCATTTTTTTGTTTGATTCCATCCAGAACTCAATCCTATTTTTTAGCATTCTTTCATATGTTTTTAATATGCAAGAAGCAAGGGCAATTGGTCGATATGAGTTGGATTGGTATTTCGGTTTTCCAGGTTTCAAAATTGGGATTAGGATATATTCCTCCCAGTCTGAAGGAATAGGCATGTTTCCTTTTAATATTTTATTAAAAAATGCCTATAGGACCCGAGCTTGAATAGTTCGGTCAAATCTATTATAAAGCTGCCATACATGTTGAATGTATGGTATGTCGAGCATTGGAATATTTATAATGTTATGTCAATTAATCTTTAGGCAAACAATCAATCAATCAATCAAAATATACTTTATTGTCGGAAAACAAGTTTCATTGACAAAGCATCATCTTAAGTAACATAGGTAACATAGGCACGATTATTACATAAAACATAGGGTTGTAAAACGTAAGGATGCCAACTAACTAAAACAAAATAAACTAACAATGAAACAAACACTATTAAAATTAAAATTAAAAAGAATCATTCAAAAATTCATTAATATTATAGTAGGCTTTTCCATATAAAAATGTTTTAAGCTCTAGTCTAAATATTTTAAAATTACCCAATTGTCTTAAGTTAACAGGCAGATGATTAAAAATTTGTTTACTTCTATAAATAATCGAATTCTGTGTCAATGCAGTCCTGGGTATAGGGAGCTGAATTTTAAGTTGTTGCCTAGTTAGGTAAGTTCTTGGATATTCTAACTCATCGTAATGTTTTTTGTGCATAAGGCATGCAGTTTCTAAGATAAATATACTGTACACTGTGAGTATTTTATGTTTTACGAATAGTGGCTTGCAATGCTCCCAATATCCAACCTTACACATATAACGAACTGCTCTCTTCTGAATAATAAAAACAGAATTAAACAATTCATTAGAACAATTACGCCAAAATGCAATGCCGTATCAACCAACGAGAAATAAACCAACTTAGTAGTATTTAAACCAAGTTCATTGGACGCTATTCTTACAGCATAGCAACCACTTGCCAATCGTTTGTTCAAATTTGTTACGTGTTCAAATAGTTGAGTATCCACATGAATACCAAGAAATTTACAGCTTGTCCTATTTTCAACTGCCTGTGTATCTAATAACAAATCATCAAAAAAAAATTTAAATGTCAATATGTTGGTTTTCTTAGAGTTAAAGCAAAGCAAGTTAGAGTCACACCAGCTCTTCACAAGTGTTAGATCTTCAGAAATAATCGCTTTTAAATATTCAATATTTTTCCCTTCTAAGACAAAGTGTTATCATCAGCAAATGATGTTAATTTAGCCCTAATGGGGAGGTTATTAATATCATTTAAATAAAGTAAAAACAATATTGGGCCCAACACAGACCCCTGTGGAACACCATTGGTCACAGCTAAATTTGATGACTGAATATCACATATTTTAACAAATTGTTCTCTTCCTGTGAAATAAGACTCAAACCATGAGTATGAGATTCCTCCAAAGCCATAGATTTCTAGCTTTTTAAGCATTATTATATGATTTACACAATCAAAGGCTTTAGAGAAGTCACAAAACACAATTCAGACTGATAAACACCCGCTCCAAAAGATCAAATATAGCATCATGGGTGCCCTTAAAGGGTTGGAATCCAAATTGAGTGTCACTTATTATGTTGTGCTTTGAAAAATATTTTAACATTCTTTTCTTAACTAACTTTTCAACTATTTTTGACGTCGAGAGAAGTGATATTGGCCGATAATTACATGGGTTGTCTAGTTCACCCCCATTATAAAGAGGCATAACCATAGCTTTTTGCAGGCAGTCTGGAAACAATATTGTTAAACATGAAACATTAATACGCTCAGACAAGACATACAATGCATTATCAGGCAAATTCTTAAGCAAATTCACTGACACACAATCGTGCCCGCTGGATTTATTGTTTCTAATTTCTATAAAGATTTCGTTAAGTTCAAATATATTTGTAGTTTTCAGTAAAAATGTGTCATTGATTGTGACTGATAAATAAGAACAAGGATCTACATTACTTTTTAAGTTTTGTTGTAATGTTTCAGCAACAGTACAGTAATAGTTGTTAAGAATATTGGGATCTAATTTAACCTTCGATCGAAGAACTGAGTTTTTACCAGTTAACTGATTAATTATTTTCCAGTTTTCTTTACTTGCATTTTTCGCGGATTTTATTCTATTTTGGTAAAACCTTTCCTTAGCTGCTTTTAAAACTTTTTTGTAAATATTTCTATAACTGCAGAAATAACTTATAAACCGAGGACAATCAGTAAATTTACGAACACTTTGTAATGATCGCATGTTTTTTGAAGAAACCTTAAAGCGGGCGTAATCCAAAGTTTACTTTTCTTTTGCTTAATTTTTTGTAATGGAAAAGATTTAAAAAATGCATTAGTTACAAACTTTTGGAATTCGTTTAGTGGTGATTGACAGTTTAAGACTGCTGTCCAATTAATTTTTTGTAATTGCTATTACTAAGTAGTCTACCAACTTTATAATTTGGTAATTTATTTACCGTTAGCTGAAACCTCGCCAAAACGGCCTCGTGATCCGAAAAGCTTACAGGAATTACACTACAGCCAACAAGCATTTGCTTTAGGGCAAAATTTGAACACAGATAATCAGTTCTGGTCTGAGAATGAGCAGTGTTATTCTAGAAGGTTTGTTAGACAAAATTTGCTTTGCTTCTGATTCATCATCATCATCAAAATTTATATTAAGGTCTCCCCCCAGTATCAAATTTGCTTTGAGTGGCAGCTTTGATAATAGAATTTCAAGATTTTCAAAATATTGCTTTAAATTTGAATAATAGGGGGGCCTGTATATACACAAAATATATAAATTATTCTTCTTGTTATATAACAAAGAAAATTCAAAAACATTCTCAACTATAAGATTATTAAATTCTGTTATGGGGGTAACTTCAAAAGATTGTAAAAATGTCTCATTAATAAGTATAGCAGTTCCACCATGAGTTTTTGTATGTCTACAATAGAGAGACACCAGAGTATAATTTTCAATACAAAATGGTTCATCTTGTGCCAACCAATGCTCAGTTATAAGTAAGAAATCTGTGAAATTGTTATCTTCTAACAGGAGATATATGTCATCAAGTTTGTTCCGTAGCGATTGTATATTAATTAAAAATACAGATACGGCGGCCTTATCAAGGTTTTGTGTCGCGCTTGTGCAGGTAGTGGTAGAGGTTGCTCTAAAAAATTGACCTCTGGAAAATTTTCAACCTCTGAAGAGGAGTTACTACTAATGATTTTATCATCTATTGGGACATATTTAAGATTTGTTATGCTTTGTATATCAAAGTTTTGAACACAATGCTTTACAAGTTTTCCTATCTTAAACAATCCGTACCTACTTAAATAAAAGTTAGAATTTATACAAAAATCACCATGACCAAATTTATCTGCCAAATCCAAGAAACCTATGTTAATAGAACAAATTCGCAGTCTTTGGACAACTTCTCTAAGTTTCTGATTTATATTTTTAACATACAAACATCCCTTGTCATAGTTATTTTTATAAGGAAGGTTGCAGACTATTAAATTTGTTCTAAAATACTTATTAGATAGCAAAGTTATGTCGTCCTTCCGGTTGTCTGTGTCGTTTAGTCCCGCCATTAGAACAACATAGTCCCTATCAGTCAAATCCTTCACATAACAGTCTGAATTTTGTATAATATCCCTTATTCTAATATAAGGTTTTGTCACCAGCTGAGTTACATAGTTGTCTCCCATCGATTTGTCCATAGCATCATAGAACATTTTTCCAAAGTCGTCAGTTAAAATAACAAGTTTATTCTTAGGATTCTTAACTTTCCCTAAATTAACAAGCGAATTCATAACAGTTATGTCAGCATTATTACCATCTGGTTGACTTTTTTGATCATCCTTTTTTGAAACTTTATGCTGGTTAAATAAGAATAGTTCCTCACTGATCTTTTTATTCTCACTGGCATATACTTCATTATCATTTTCAAGTGTACTAATTGTTGTAAGCATTTCATTTCTCATTGACTTCAATTCATCAAGCTCTTTTACCAGTTTGTCACATTTTTTTTTTCTTCCTCCAATATTGCCTGCTGCAAATTCTCATTCTTCTGTATCAGTTCAACTATACGTTTAGTGTTTGACTTACTAGATAGCTTAGTCATTGCGAATTCTTTATCCAAGTTTTTATTTTTTACTAGAACTTCTTCATACTTCTTTTGATACATGGCAGTATCATTTTTTGTGCAAGCAATTTCTTTTTTTAACATTCTAATCATATTTTCTTGATCCAAGGTTTTTCTTTTTTCTCGTTGAATTATAACGTCTTTCGCAATAATAACTTTGTTCACTTCAATAATTTGCTCTTTTAATTTTGCTATAGAATCTTCATGTTCACCTTCCAAAAGCTCTATTACTTCATTCAACCTTTTGTTCTGCTTAAACATGTTTCCCAATTTTTCCTTATTACAACACATATTTTTAAAATCATATTTACATGATTGACAGTAGAACAATAAGATTCTTTCACTAAGTTTTAAGTTCAGCACAACTTTTACAATAAAGTAGCTTACAGGAATCAGATGCAGCTCCAAATAATTCATTTTCAGCTGAACGGGCCTTATGAACGCAGCTTTTAAAACACGTTGAACAAAACTTTTCCATTTTATCTCAAGTAGTCAACAAACAAACCAGTTGATGCTTGGCAATACCACACTATAAATCTCGGTACGTCTCCGTTTCATTAGACTTGCATTTTTTACATAAACTCATTTTCATTCACCTAAATAATAATAACAATACAATATAAATAGATTGCTTTAACTTTTTCAGAATGTTTATAAACAGTAGAGATGAATGAACTCCAGTAAACACAATGTTATGCAGTAATGCGTCGTCCAGCGTAACTCCACTCAATACAAACTCGATTGTCCTACGCAAAATTCCCATATAACAGCTGCCAAAATTCGTCAAGAATATCCACCCTTTATATTTTCGATGGTCGATGTTAAGATTGTGGAATTTCTTTTAACAATTTTTATTGACGACGTTTTTTACATTGATGCAAAGTGCTTTGAACAATTGCACATAAATGCGGCAATTTCAGGCACTGAACAATGAAAAACAAAAAAAATCCAATAGCTAACACTATGGAGAACACTTCAATGTACCTGATGTGCCAAAACCAGACAATAATTCCGTGTATAACAGCCAAACTTTATCACTTATTACACTAGTTGTTTATGTTGCCACAACGGTTCAAAACATTGGCCAAGATGTGATCATTTTTCTTATGCAGTGTATTTCAATATACAATATTTTTTAAAACTTTCCGGACTTATAATAAGTATTACCCACTTTATCCTTATGTTATGCTGCTAGAAGTCAATGCTATTTGTTTGATTCTTATATTAAGTTTGTTTGTAATGTCAGGTTTTTTCTGTTAATATTTCAGGTGGTAAGGGCTTTTGACATACCCGGAGATGTACGAACAAACCATGAATGATAAATTGCCAATTTTAATATTAGGGAAATACCATATTAGCTCATTAATGAACCATTTTATTTACAGGACCAACATCAAAGAACCAGCCAGTCATCTCAAGGGGAAACACGGATGGTGAACGGTGACAGCCCCAATTCTCCCCAGTCGGCCGATTCTAATTCGAACGCCCCCACCAGCAGCCACATTCAGCCGAATTCGCTCAGGATGGAACAGGAAACTAGCATAACTCCGTCTATATCACTTATTCCTATTAAGCAGGAGCCCGGGGACGAATATAGTGATAGCACTAAGAGGAATGGGTCTGTGAATTTGAACCCCGAATCTGACAGTGTGACGATACAAAACGCAACGAGTAGTAGCCTGAGCTCGTTGATAAAGGTTAGTATAGTACTACTGATATATATATCAAATGTTTATATACCTGGAAGACTCCCTAAACTGGGCCTAAAGGTGGTTTAAAGCAATCTCAGTGTATATTTTTTTAACCGTGCCTGCCATTAACCCTGGTACAGTGACGTTGCAGTTGTGGATGTGTCGACGTGTTTTTCGGACATATACGTCTGCTTCTACAACATATTATATTTATTTATTTAAACAACCATGAAATACAATCAAATAATGCAAATAAAAATATCTACAGTAGACAACAAGTGCAAGATTGACTTTAGGTCTGTGTGAGCACTTGATGCCCCATACGTTCAGCAAGCTTCACCTGACTATATTATTTAAAACATGACATGGAAAAATTACATTCGCTGTTAATAGTGTGAAGCCTTAAAACAAACAAACAAATAAACAACAACTAAAAATCACAATGTGTCCTATAAAAAGAGTATCGACTGCCTAATTCGTTGGGTATTATTTTTAATCCACAAATTAAGGTTTCTCTTTATAAATCCAATTTTTTTTTGTTTAAACTGCATGGGCAACATGTTTAGAATTTTAGGAGTACACTTACTCTTTTTTTATACCGCGAGAATATATTTAAATTAACAAAAAAAAATCATAATAAATGAATAAATTAATTATTATTTACTGAAAAATTCATAATGATGTACCTTATCACCTCAAGTGTAATTCCTGACATGACAGTTGCGTGTCTTCATGTCTGTTGGCTGTCTACGACGTCTAGTAAACCTATTTTACGTTATAATAACGTTTCCTGCTGTAATAACATTACATTACATTAATTATGACTTTCTTCTTGGGGGAGGTATACGAGATCATATGTCCACCTTAATGCTATCTACCGCATAGGTTAAGTAATACCAGATCATTCCATAAAAGCCGAACTTCATCTTTTTATAAACCTAGAACTGGTATCAAGATTATTTTTAAAAATTTCTGGAATAATGTTGAACATTTTATAACATTCTATGGTCAATACAAGGCAACAAACTGCAGAAATGGAGCAAATAAATAAAATGTTGGCCGATTTCATGGAAACAGACAAAACAGGACTAGCTTCAGAAAATTTTGCAAGACCAAGAAGACAAAAGGCAAGTAGAACAGGATCGGCTTCAGAAAATGTTTCAGAACAAGAAGAGTATATGTATGTAATTGTAGGCGAGCAAGGAAAATTACAGAAAATATTGGATGGACAAAATGAGAAATTTGAAAGGTACACAATATACAAAAAGAAATTGGAAATGTACAAAAAGAGGTTGAAAATGTACAAAAAGAAGTAGGAAACGTACAGAAAGAAATGAGGAAGAATCTACAAGCAGAAGTTATCAGACTGAAAAATCAAGCACCCACCGAGAGGGTATTCGCCACAGGACAGAATATCAAACCTTCAACGTATGACGGTCATCATACATCCTGGACAACGTACAGAAGACAATTTGGAGCCGCTGCTGTTGCCAACGGTTGAAATATCGAGACATGGCTACATCACTAGTGGTAGCGCTTCCTGGATCTGCCCTGGAACTACTACAGCCCATTGCCATCAGCGAACAGGGGAAATACGGTATACTTGTAGCTGCCTTGAAGAGACGATTTGGCGACCAACACAGGAGGCACTGTATCAGGCAAAAGTAAAGTCCCGACATCAGAAACTCGGTGAAAACCTGCAAGAGTTTGAGACAGACGTGAGGCGTCCCATTCAATTGGCCTACTCGGGAACAACAGAAGAATTCTAAGCGGAACTTGCTACTCAATATTTCTTGGATGGTATCACAGATCCAGAAACTCATAAAATGCTACGTCATTCCGGGAGCCACTAGAAGTTAGACCATAAAATCGAAAGATTAGAAATCTGTGCTATAGATGTGGTAGAACTGGACATTTCAAAAGAGACTGTCTAGTACAAAGATTTCGGGAGCCACTTGAAAATCGGCCACGTAACCGAAATGTTTCAAATCAGTGCTATAGATGTGACAGGACTGGGCATTTCAAGAGAGACTGTCAAGTACAAAGATTCCGGGAGCCACTAGCAGATCTGCCACGTAACTGAAATGTTTCAAATCAGTGATACAGATGTGGCAGGACTGGGCATTTCAAGAGAGACTGTCAAGTACAAAGATTCCAGGAGCCACTAGAAGATAGGGCACGTAACCGAAATGTTTCAAATCAATGCTATAGATGTGGCAGAACTGGGCATTTCAAGAGAATCTGTCAGTACAACTACGGTCTACATCTCCATTCAGAGACGATAGGAGTTCAAAGCCTGAAGGACAGGTAGCCAGGTGGCTACCTACCTGTGAAAAGTTGCAACAATATAACTTTAAGGTTAAGCATAGGGCAGGGAGATTGCATAATAATGCAGATGCTTTATCCAGAAGACCATGCGATGATAGTTGTAAGCATTGCCAAAGAATAGATTTGCGAGAAGGAATTACTCCCATTAGGCAAATGAAGGTTGAGGTTGATCAGCAGTGGACCACAGAACAATTTAAAAAGTACCAGCTTCAGGATAGTGAAATAGCACTACTACTAAAAGCTAAAGGCGAACATCAACCAAGACCAAGCTGGAGAGAGATTTCAACTAACGGATTTACTTTTAAAACTCTGTGGGCTCAGTGAAGACACAGTTAGTGGTACCAAGGAGGAAGGTATAGGAAGTTCTGGAAGAAGTTCATAATGGAAAGTCTGGTGCTCATTTCGGAGTGAACAAAACGATTGACAAGATCCGCGACAGATTTTATTGGGTCAAGTATTCGCAGATTTGGTGTTCCGTTAGAGCTGCACTCAGATCAAGGACGCAACTTCGAATCCCAGGTTTTCCAGACAATGAGAGGTTTAACAAGACCATTGAAAAACAAGAATTAATGAGGTAGTGTATAGAATTCAAAGTAGCCCCAGAAGCAGACTGAAAGTTGTCCACCTCGACAGGCTCAAACCATACCACGAACATGAAGTAGCTGATCGGGACGATCAGGTTTAAGAGGGAGGCTATGTCACGGCTAAAGACCATTCGAATGTTTTTGTGATTTTGTCAGAACCCACGGAAAAAACGTAACATTATTATTATTATGTTTAAGACATCAGGATTATCATTAATAAATTAATTATTAACATAATTGGATTCTGATATATTTGGTGGAAGTTTTTTTTTCTGAAATTTATTATGTGATTTTATATACAACAAAAAAATGGATGCCACACTAAAGGAACCATGCAGTCATTATAGCATCAATTTTAATGAGATATTGCCTTTATTGGCATTTTTTTACAGCTAAAACATTTATATGGGATCAATGAGAACAACCAATTTCACAAGAGAAGTCTAGGAATTTAAGGTTGATTAAAAATCGTTTATAAAGCGTTGCATTGGCCCCATATAGTGTTGTGCATCCAACAAAAAGTGACTTTGTCAAATGTCCTCTTAAAGTACAGATCCATAACGATATATTGTCATGAAAAAAGTAATCGTTGCGCTTTCGGATTTTATATACTTCCAAGGCTAATACTTCTTTCAGGCAATTTGGGTAAAATACAAATACAAGTGTTCATTCCCTAGTCTCTGAGTGAGAAGCACACTAAAAAACCGAAGCATCCTTGAGATTACCTACCTATAGATACCTAGAGCGCAAAATAAAATGTTGACACATGTATGGCATGCGTTACTAAAGTCAAATTTCACATGCATCGTTCTTTTAGGTTTCTCCATTGAAAAGCCTATTACGTGATGATCTGAAGAGGAAATTAATTTCGCGAAGTAATTCTGCCAACAGGGGACGTTCCACTGCCTCACCAAATAATAATAACTCAGATAGTTCGCCAACAGATCAAAACACGATTACAAATGGTGAGTATCATTTCAGAGTATCCTTTGCACTTAAATTCACTGGATGATTGTTTGAAATGTAGTCATGTATCAATTTTTCGGATAAACAGTTTATTATGAATGAATTTCGATGCTAACCAGGTTATTTTCAGGGCTACACTTTATTTTATATGTGATGTATATGTGGTAAGCAAATAGTTATTTTAGGCGAATGATTTTTGCGTGGGCAAATAGCTTTATACTGTTATTTCGTGTTTAAACTCTTATTTGCTTATGCAAATGCTTTGCCAAATCCGCTTTTAGGTAAATAGTATCAATTTATTAATTTATGTGGAGTTAGGAGTTGTTTGCATAATATAATAAATGACTTGATATTGCGGAGATTTTATAGCAATGTTAATTAATGTCATAAAGAGATTTGTTTTGGTTTGATCCTTTCATGTTCCTGTCTATTTATCTATCTAACCCAAAATGGGTATTATGTGAAGTTTGGCTATGTGTGATATAAAGCTGTAAATTGTATAAAGCCATTTGTCCTAGGCAAAAGCTATTCCTAAAATAAGTATTCTGCGACATATAATGGTTATTAGATCCATCAATATTTGACAAATTATTTTTTCCCAGACGATCTTCTCTACAAAGGCATTTATTGTTTTTAAATCTATTAATTCTGCATCATTTTTGCTTTACAGTATTTGAAATAAGCCCTATAACAAGGATTTTGCATTAAATTTCAATATCATGTCTAAACTAGTTTAAGAACTAGCAGAGTTTATACTTTATATGGAAATCCTATTCAGTGTGTGCCTATAACTGGTTAACAGATGAAAACCTTTTTTTACAGAGAGTTAAGGAAAATGTTTTAGATTAGGTTAAGTAAATGTCATTTTTTTATACGTTGCTATCATATTTGACACAATTTTTCTCTTGTAAACAACATGCTATACGTAGTATAAAAATATATTCAAAAACTTAATTACCGAGGTGTCATGTCAATATTAACTGAGATAGCTGCCTAGTAGTGATGAGGCCACGATAAAAAATGCAGCAGTGTCTAGCTAAAAATTAGAATACATTACAAGCGTTGCTTTTTCCCTGGTTTAGGTACGATAACTTCAACGGGATCCGAACAGCCCTCCGACTCGTCCCTCTGGCGAATAATCGGCAAACGATCGTTGCAGTGCATATTCTGTGGTATCGGTTTTCCCGACCAGACGTTGTACTTTCTACATAAAGGTTGCCACTCAGACGCCAATCCCTGGAAGTGCAACATATGCGGGGAGCAGTGTTGTAACGTATACGAGTTTAATTCGCATCTGTTAAGCAAGAGTCATCAGTGACAATAAATTAACTATTTTTCTTAGGATTCTAGATAGCCGTACCAGGGGTAAGGAGGGCAAACTCAGTAGAGGCTGCTGAAACTGAGTTGCATCTGGGCTTTACTATAGTGATTTTGAAATGCCTTTTATTTGTGATTTTTTGCTACTACAGTTCAAAATAGTCGTGCTAAGCTTTACACTTATGAGCGTCCAAGCGCCTTCGTAAAGCTACTAGAGCGCTTTTATACTTTCATTTAAATCCCAAACTCAACGAGTTTAAGGCCAAAATTTCATGTTTTTTTTTTCTGTAAATGCAGGTAAAATATTTCAATTCCCGTAAAAATTTAATAAATATTTTTTCCACTACTAACCTTAATATCAATCGTATTATTGACCCATTTTTAACTTCAGAAGTTGTTTCTCTTTACCTTTTGTCAAAAGATTCAATTACTTGCCTTCATTATTGGCCTGGACACATAACAATCAGTACAAACTGACAGTTACCAAGCCTACCTGACAAGACAAAAACAAATAATCTTTTGCAAAATTTCCAAGCAAAGCAAAGGTTGGATTAATTAATAATA
>MU183122.1:0-21403 GCA_016904865.1 Pissodes strobi
CAGAAGACGAATAAGCAAACCAGTATCAACTTGTTTTAAAAATGGGCACAACTATTAAGGCTTATTAGCCAAACACAAAGCTTATATGCAAAGGTTCAGTCTTTGGCCTGATTTGGGCTTTGGTCGCTTTCGATCTTTTACTGATCTCATCAGTAGGACAAAGAAGTCCTATATATATATATATATATATAATATCCTCATTACTGGACGCCACTCTGTTCATAAGCTGGTTTAATATTAGGTGTAATTATTTTATAATAAAAGACTTATAAAATGGTGTAATGCAAAAAAATATGAATAATATGGGTATAATACATTAGAACAATCTGACTAGGAGTATTTTTTATAAAATTATGTTTACGTGGCTTTCTCTACATTATGGATAACTTCATTCCAATTAGTAACTTTATTCTAACCAATATTTTAACTGAAGCAAGCTTTAAGAACCGTTTTTCAATAGCTTACTACAAAGCCCCTGCTCGATCACATTTTTTCCTCACCTTTGAAGTCAAGATTCTCCTCTGAATAAAATCTATTATTATTTTGTAAATTAGTTCATTTTTATTTTACTTACAGGCTGCAGAAAGTGGAAACTTGGAAATTTTTCAAAGACTCTATATGCAGGATCCAGGACGTCTATCTATTCGAGATCCCAGAGGCCGAACCACTACCCATCAGGCTGCTTCAAGAAACAAAATTAATATTCTAGCCTACATTGCACAACAAGGAGGAGGTAAGATTTCAATATTTCTTAAGGAATAAAATTGAATAAATGCAGAAACGAGTATTAAAATAACGTATCGATTTTTGAAAAATAGTGTACTTATCAAGTCTAACAATATCTGCGAAGAGTATAATATACAGCTGCAATTTAGAACGCGCAATCGAGTGGTATTTAATCCAAAATAATTATTGTGTGCGTAATTTACCACGTATTTGTATTAATAATATAATTGTGGTATCGTGATTCTGAAACCAATGTCCGCATCTATAGACTTTTCGTGTTGATTAATTTGTGCCCATTGGTGGGAGAACAAGAACCCGCGGTGGAACTTCCAGTGATAATGGATAGGATGTTGGGAATCTGATTATCGATATATATGCAAATTTTTGCAAATACATTAAATCCACATTTAACCAATGATTTGATAAGAATTATTTCAAGTTAGCAGATATAATGTCACGTCACGTTATGGCGTGCCTGTTATGTACTTAGATTGGGATCGATCTACGTCAGATGAGAAAAGATGATTAAAAGGCTTCTCGGTAAAAACAATATCAATGTCTATTGTTTCTCTGTACTTGTTTATAATACTGCGCATGTCTTTTCGATTATGGGTATGCTTGAATATTTTACTAAAGTCTATCCACAGACACAACAGAGTAAATTAAAACATACAACGGTGCGTGATGGCGAGGCGTTCACTGACTAGCAGGTGGATAGAATGATTCTTATTGGCTAACGCGGAAGGCGTGAATCGTATCATCGTGCATCCTGGAATTTACCAGGGAACCAAGGGCTCATTCAGTCTTCAGTCGCTCGGTGCATCCTAGCATTTTAGCATTAATTTCGCGTATTTTGTCATCATTCAAGTAATCGTTTTACTGTTCGTTGTTGGTTTTTAAAAATGTCTAGTACAGAGTCTGCAGATGATGTTTGGCATACACTTAGTCCGATGAAAAAAACGGCGCAAAGACATTTGACTGTGGAGATGAAAGAGGTGAAATGTGTATATAATCGAGATGGAGGAAAACCAGGAATTGACTATAGACGATGTTGTTTTAAAGGTCTCAACTAATGCTGAAGTGTGCCCTGCTTCTGTCTATAACGTGATAAGAGAGCACAAAAGGAATGACATTTTCTGTGAACCAAACACGAGTAAAAATAGGAACAGCATTGTAAATTCCTTGGATGAGGCTAATAAACAGGCGATTAGGAGAAAAGTGCACGAAATTTTTATTAGAAATGAAATTCCCACAATTTAAAAAGTATTAAATGAAGTAATTGAAGATGTCACGGTACCAAATTTTAAACGATCGACTTTTCATAAATTGTTAAAGGATTTATATTTTACATGAAAAAGCGAGGTCGAAATAGTTTATTAATAGATATAGAAGAAATTGTGTTGTGGAGAAGGGAATATCTGGTTAAGAAAACAAAAGAGAAAAAATTACTATCTCGACGAAGCATGGGTTAATGCAGGACACACTACGTCTAAGGTATAGATTGATGAAACTGTTACATCATCAAGAAAGACATTTTTAGAAGGACCCTCTACCGGATTAAAAAATCCAGCAGGTAAGCATATTGCACGGTTTTCATTTTTTTTTGTTTCCCACCTTAGGAAAAACGGCGTATACTATGCGTCCCAAATTGAGCCTACATGTATATGTATAAGGGATAGAAGAATGGTTAAATTGGGAAAGTTGTAGACAATTTAATTTATATTTGAATGGCTCTTGAGATTCAATTCTAGATATTTTGGCTTTTCAGATATTTTGAAAAAACTCATGCAGTTTCAAAAATACATAATAGCATATTTTTAAAATCTGCAGAAATATTTTTGAAGCAACTTCTTATGTAGAATTTATATATTTTTTTAAACACGGAAATAATTTTTTTTTTGAAATTTTTAGGTAAAAGAACAAAACTAATCGTCTGCCATATTGGCAATGAAAATGGTTTTGTGTTTCGAATCCAAAAAAACGGGTGATTATCACGAGGACATGAACCATTTGAAACTGGTTTTCCCACATTTTGCCCCGTTTAGAACAGAACACCGTAATTGTCCTTGATAATTCGCCGTATCATTCTCGAAGACTAGAGAAAATTCCCACAACTTCTTCAAAAAAAGGAAACACTCAAGATTGATTACAGTCGAAGAATATCTATTTTGAAGATTCAATGTTCAAAGTTCAACTTTTGGCCATTGTCAAACAATACAAGGCTTAATACGAAATATATATTATTGATGATACGGCCGCAAGTCAAAACAAAATTGTACTGAGGCTACCCCTATATCACGGTCAATATACTAGTAACGGTCGGGGCGAACGAACGCCAGCCAATCAGTTTGAAAAACGTCACAAATTGCCTCAGTCTATCTCGTTCTACAGGAAGGTCTCGTTTTATTGCACTGATTTCCCATTTACCGGTAAAGCGGGTCATTTAAAATATCATAGAGTTATGCCATTTTATAATGGGTATTATTATAAAATGGTTATACTGTTGGGCATCATTATCATGGTTGGGCATGACACCTCGCTACTTAATTGCCCAGTGGATAGAATTTATGCAGGTCAATCGTCTTTCGGATATGTTAGATTTTAGATTTTTTTGGTGTATCACAGAGCAGGTTTAAATATGATACAAGGAACTTTGTTTAACATAATAATTGAATATTTCCATTTTTGACTTTTATAGGTTGATAACCTAGATCATATACTTACGTATATATGATCTAGGGTTGATAATCACCTTATACCTGTATCATGAGGTTCAAAGTTAATTTTTGTTCATATAGCTTCTGCTATTGTCATTTATAATTTCAACTGTGTGGTGATAATTATTGTAAATGATGAAAATTTGAATAAACAAATACAAAGATTTATATTTATAGATTATTTATTATTTTAAATTTATATATATTATAAGTAAATAGAAAAGTATACTTTAATTGAAACTTTGATGGAAAATAAATGTAAGTCTTTAGTACCCATTTGTTTATTAGGTAAATAATAAGTTATGAGGGGAATAAAAAACATTACAATAAAACACATTGCAAATCTTAAAAAAAGGTAAGTATATGTACAAATTTTACTGATAAAACAGAGAAATTAATAAAATAAATAACTTCTATTTATCATTGTCCAATAGAAATTATAAAATGATTTTTTTTTCTGTTACAATTTTCTTCGAAATGTATTGAAATGAAAATATTTTTATTTAGCACTTGGCTACTTATAACTAAATTACAAAAAAATACACATAAATCGACTCTAATTGCGCAAATAACTAAACAGCCTCTTACTTTAAAAATATACACTAGGTGTATTTTTCACAGCATCAGGCAAGGCAATTCATTAAAACAGCGAAATCCCTCATAAAACAGCGTCTTTTGCAATGGTGAAGTATGTATGATGTCAATATAGGTAGTTTTGCTTGGATCTAATATTGTAATTATGAAAGTACTCTGGCATTAGGTTACCTATGTTCAATTTTATACATCAGAAGGTTCGCTTTTTTAATGCTTTCCTCAGTATTTAACCAATTTAAAATTTTTAACAGGTCTTCAATTGGTGCATATTTACCAAAGTTTAATAAAATAGCATAATTTTGCTACATTTGTAATTTACGCACTTCTTCTTTGTTGCAAGAAATCAATACTGAGCTACAATATGCAAAGTGAGGCAAAATTATAGGTTTATATATCAACATTTTGGTCTATTTAGAAACACAATAAGATATTCTACTGAAAAAGCCTACTATTTTACCTAACTTTTTACAAAGATAATCGACTTGAATTCAAAAATTTAATTGTGGATCCAAAATAATACCCAAATATTTAATTTAATTACAAACTCTATGGGCAAACCGTTTACGGATAAAGACAAACCCACATTAGAAAATTTCTTACGATTTACAGTTGAGCCCACCACCAGCCATACAATGTATGCATTTTTCATTTCAATTTTTAATAGGTATAAAAGAGTAGCCAATATTATTAAATAAACGTAAGTAGCTATTTAGGTAATTTACAAAAACAAAAGTAAAAAATAATGTAAGTAACACAGTACTTTAAGTTAACATTGTACAAGTTGAGATAATAATTCATATGAACACCATATGCACACTATCAATAACTCCTATCGGTTTTGACACTATTAGACGTAATTTTGTCTTTGCTGAATGCTGTTTACTGCTTTAAACTGTAAAAAAAAAACAATAACATAAACACATTAAATGCCAAATTTATATTATAACCAGAAGAATAAGTAATCGGAGAGATTTGCAATTCTACTAGAGTTTGCAAACTAAATAACGGGTATCAAATAAAAGTAAAAAGTAATGTAGGTAACATAGGACTTAAAGTTAACATTGTACAAGTTGAGATAATTCATATGAACACTATATACACTATTCTACTTAATTTTGTCTTTGCTGAATGCTGCTCACTGCTTTAAACTGTACAAAAAAATAATAACATAAACACATTAAAATTTAATGTGGCATTATTTAATAATGCCAAATTTATATTATAATCGGATGAATAAGTAATTGGAGAGATTTGTAATTCTACTATAAGTTTGCAAACTTAAGATTGGGTATTGATATAAATTAAATATAATGGTAGGTATAGAGAATTCATATAATACCTTAGTACAGGCACTTACCAAAAACTATGTGCATGTTTCCTTAATTTTTTTCCCATACTTTCTTGCCTTATCATCGTTTTCATATTCCTCTATCGTTTATCTTCTGCGTTTTCTTTCTTCTTAGTATTTAACCATTTAACTCTTATATAAATCCTTTGGAGAAAGAAATATTTTAAAATTTCTTCAGGAAAGTCAGAATATTTTTTTACGGCTCTAGATAACATCCTACTTACGAGATTCTTATCTTTATTCAGGTTATCTTTGTTAAAAATTTTGAACCCCTTTTCCAAATATTTCGCTTTGTCCAATTAAGTTTTATGTGGTTGTGTTAATCCGCCGAATGACAAATGTTGCAATCATGTTGGCGGTACCATATATTGGTGGTCGAGGTCAATTGAATCCTTTTCGGAATCCTTGGTATAGCACCCTAAAAGATTTGGGTGGGTATTTCTGAACTTTCTTGCAATCCACACACAAAGATATATAAAACCGTCTGCTTCAACTTCTGTATTTCCAATTTCTGACACTGAAAGAAAGAAAAATGCTTAACTTGCATAATAGCCACAGTACATAAAGTAAAATTAGCATTGCTACAAAAAGTTCAATCTTTTACCGTAATTATTAATAACATCAAAATAGAACAAATATTATCTGATGTACTGCTTACTGAAGAACAGTCAGAGGAATATCCAGATATCTTTGTTGAAGTTTGAAGAAGAGAAAAGTCATCTACCAAGTCCTCTTCGCACACTTCAAATAGGATTTATGCATTGTGTACCACATGTGCAACCAAATACTGATCTTCATTGTTGTTCCTATTTTGAGATTCAGTATTGGTTTTTTGTTGCAATATCCCAGGATTTTTCCCTAACACTATGAGTCGAAATCTATGCATAGCTTCTAAAGGAGATGTATGATCATGAAGTCCACCGATATTTCTAATCTGGCCAAAAGAATTTTCAAGACAATCTTGATTTAGTCTACTGGTAATCAAATATTTAATATCAAAGTCTTCCTTCAACAGGTCAAATAATTTTTGAAGTGACTTGATTGAAATTAAAATTCCTTTTTGAAATATTTGAAGAGTAGATTTTCCAACACATACCATAGAGCCTATTGTTTCCGACATTGAATTTAAAGCTTCATTCTGTTCTTTTAAGTTTAAACCATAAGGTTTCTTTGTAAAAAGTGTTTCTTTTGCAGCGTAGAAGTTTAGAATGTCAAACATTTACTAACAAGCTCTATAAAATGTCCAGTGTCAGAAGCCAATTTTTTGTCAGAGCCAGGTAAATAATGCAACAATGCTATAGCTGTTGTATGAGAGAGGAGCTGAGCTGCCAACCTCATGACCATTCCATCTTTAAGTATAAAGCCACTGTCAAGCAATCAATTTCTTAATAATTTTAGAAGATGGGGAGCATCAGCAAACATAAAATTTTTTTCCCAGTCACTGGGTGCAAAACGTGCACTTTTTCATTGGATATACCTAGTTCTCTCTAAATACCAATATTACCCCCTCCACAATCAGACACACATGCCAACTTTGTCTAATTCCAATATTGCTTTATTTAGAATAGCTGGCGTCATTTTTTTTTATCGAAATCGATGAATATAGGTTGTTTCCATTTCTTGAACAAGCCTCTTGCCATTACTGTCTGCATATAATTATGTGGCCCCTTCACTTGGTCTCTTTTCTTGTCATATTCATATACGCTGCTAACCTTCATTTCGTCAAATTGCAACACCACTATTTTTTCAAGCTCCGTTGACGATCGAGCTGCAACCTCCATAATCTACAAAACTTCTAAAAGCATACCACTATCAAACTTAAGTTTTGATGCCCATTTTTTTAATGCGCCTATGTGAGGCAATGGATCTTTTAATGTATTTCTTAAATAGATATAACAACGTTTACTCAGATAACTTATGGCAAAAGCTTTTGAAATGTCTTCACTACTCCAAGTTACTCTCTTTTTTTTGCGAAGACAGCAACTTAATCTGGGTCGCACTGAATGATATTTTTAAAATGTTTTCTAGGGATTGACGGGCATCTTTTTCAACTTTCAACAAGTCTAATGCAGATTTTGCTTCTAATTTAAGACATTTTAATTCCCTTTCAAACTTTCGATTATTCTCCAAGACATCTTCATACTTTCTTTTTAAAGCATTGTGTTTAGTAAGCAGTTTATTGTACTTCTTTCTCTTCAAGTGATTCTTCTTCTTGACTTTGGAGTTCAGGTTCAACGGTATTTTCAGAAGATTCCTAACTATTACTGTTTCATGCAAAGGATCTGGATTGATTAAATCACTGGCAACCTCTTTTCCTTGTTTTTGATCCAACCATTTGCTTCTCGAATAAGTTGCAATAAATTTTTTTGGCTTTAGATTAAGCGAAGGAACAGTTAAAAAGAAATAAATTAGGTAAACGGAGTAATAATGGATACAGCTGCTTATTAATTATGTGCTACTTTTTATCATTTTATTCTCATAATGTTAGCTATAAGTACTCATGTTTTTAATAAATATATCTTCTTTGAATTACCAGTAAGTTCAAACTGAAAATTTAACTCCTTGGTAAAATGTTCGCTGCAAATTACACTTGTTTTAGGATTAAAGCTGTCTTTTCTATAGGTTCGCTCAATACACAATTTTCTTAGTTTTTCGTCCCTTGGAAAATTATGAAATGAAATGTTCAAACATTTTTCTCTCGAGTCTTTAAAGTTATTGTTGCAAACTGCAACTGCACACCTCGCACCCGGCATTCTAATCGACTTATTGTTCTAACTGAACTTCAGATGTCTACACGCACAATTTTATACACATATGGTCCAATAATTATTGTTTTAAAAATTAAAATAAATATACTACAGCATCAGCGCCAAATTAACCAAAATACTTTTAAAGCAAATCCTTTCGAATGGGAAACAATGCAAGCAAAATGGCTGCAGGCAATTTGTGACGTCAAATGTCATTTGGCTCCTCCCTTCTTTCATCGATTGCCCCGACCGTTTCTAGTATATTGACCGTGCCCCCATATCACTCAATCCAATTGAGCTAATATTGGCCGACGCCAAAAAAACTGTAGCACAGCGGACTACCTTTAAATCTAGAGACCTCAAAGCACTTTTCAATGATGCCATACAAAGAATAACTGCGGAGAAGTGGGGAAAGTTGAAAATAGAACGTGAAATTTGGACAATACGATGGAACAACAAGTTGAAGAAATTATCACTGCTGATGATGATGAGGATAGTGATGAAGATGTAGATGTTAGCAATTAATGACTTGTCATTATCAAATTTGAATGTTTATTTACGTTTCTTTTTAATTTAATAATAATATTTTAATTTTTTAATTATTATAAACTGTCTATGTCCCTGGGAGGAATATATAAGTTAATTAAATATATGCAAGACCAATTCAGTCCAATTTTAATTATAAGATCTAATCGGGGGAATAAGTCATTATCTCTTCATTGATCGCAATCAGCACACCGTCACCTCTTGTGGTATTCCTTAATAGAAAATTCCTAACCCCCATAAACGTTAAATTCAGAATAAAATGGTTCTGAACTGCTAATTATTGATGAATTTATCCAAGTTTCAGTTAGCGCAAAAATTTTAAAACGGTTGTTTGCTTACAAGTTCGCGTGTGATTCGATATTGAATTGATAAGGTATTTCCACACTATAAATTCGATATGGCTTCAGTATCGCTTACCGGGGACGAAAGACAATTAACTTGTAATTGCTATTTCGCCATATTTATATTTAAATCCGCCCTGAGCCTATTCAATCCATTGATGTAGGCCGAACCGTTTTCTTCTCCCATACTGCATGATTATATTCTGTATTTTTTCCCAATGTTACATATTTTTATTCTGTTTAGGGAAAATTGCGAAACTTAGTTGAATTTCACTGCAATTTGCTGTTTTGTTATTATCTAATTTCAATATTAATATAATAATGTATAACCGATTTACAATATAATAATATAAGGTCTAAGTAAATTTAATATTTAATAATTAAAATAAAATATAAATTTAATCTACAGTTAGCTCTGGAAAATAACAACTGACATTGACATACTTTGTTCACCATAGTTGAATAAACTTATAACGAGTTAAGAAGCAGCAAATATCCATTTTGCAAGAATATATTTAGGATCTAGACACAAAATTAAACAACTCTTCGGCATTTTCTTTTATTACTTGAGGTAAAACAAGTTTAGAATTTGCACAAAAAGCGCACAGATAAAAACGAAAAAATAACTAATTATGTAACAAAAACTCGCCTCTAAACTTAATTTTTGACCTTGGAATGTAATAGGAGTGAATGTGTTCTTACCACGTTATATGAAAATCTACATTTTTTCATTTGGCTTTTTGAGGAGGTTACCAGATAACCAATATTTTTACTTTCAGATTTAAATGCTCAAGATAACGTAGGAAATACGCCATTGCATGTCGCTGTGGAATCAGAGGCTCTGGATGCGGTTACTTATTTATTGACACTGTAAGTACTCTATTCTAAAAATATATATTTTTAGTTAATCATAAATACTGTGTCACTAACTATTGAAAAGATTCATTCCAAGAACCACGTGATGGATAAAGAAAAATTTAATGCGGATCGGATGGCAGCTAAAGCAATAACTGTTCATTGTGTGTAGAGTGCCCAACGCAGTAAAAGCCTTCTATAAATGGTTTTTGTGGGCACCTTGGGGTTACAAGCTGAAATTTTCACAGAATGAAGGTTTTATTATATTAATTCAAAATCCGAAGGTAGTCAAAAATTAGAACGGGCAAAAGGGCAGTATACCTAAAAATCGAGATTATTATATGAACGTGTAGGATATTAATTTATGAATGTTTTCATATAAAATTCATCTACATTTTTGTACGAATTATATTTTTTATCATTGCTTGAAATATGCAGATTGCATTGGCCCTTACGGCAAAATAGTTCAAAAAATTTAAATATCTCCCTTCGAACCTGGGCAAAATATGATTGAAATATACTCATTTGGATTCACCTAGCATTCTCTCCAAAATGAGGGCTCAAATCAAACATTTTTATTCTTGCAAAAAGTTTGCCTTAAGTATTTAGAATACATAGGTGCATGAATACATTTTTTTTTCTCAAGTGGTAATGGAAAAACAGAATTAAATGTAAAAAAGTAATTTTCTTCTAGCCGCGACCGTCCGATCCCTCGCTTCCCGAGTGCTCTCGTATCTCACTTTTCTTCATACCTTCCTCTCTCTCGCGCCTATTGTACAATACAATAAGTGCTTTTATACCATTACGGGTTAGAATACTAATAATAATAATAGCTATTATTAATTGAATAAAGTTCATGAAGGCATTTTCGATTATACTGAAAATTATTCATCCTATACGCTGCTAGGTAATAAAGAAGTAGAAAAAAATCATATACTTAATGCAACTGCTATTAAAAAAAAGTCTAGCTTTTATTCAGAAAACTGAAAATGTAAAAAATCATTTATTATAATCTATTTATCTTCAGTGTCTGTATCTTCTTCAGGAATAGACACAATGACTTCAATATTGCCTTCCAGTATTTTTTTGCATGGTCCTATGCAGCCTATTTAATTTCTTCTACGTGTACAAGCATTGCTTTCAAACAATCTAATAAAAAATGATTTAATTAAGTTTTATTATGTACCGATTTAATCTAATAATAAGTTACCTTTTTACATCCAAAACAGTGGAATTTATTTATCCACTCTGTTTTTAGTTAAAAAAACAGTTAACGAACTTTTTATCTGAACGAGCACTCTCATAAAACGAATTTCAAGTTCGCAACTATAGTGGGGGATTTACCAATATTTTTGATAAGAAAACAAATTGCGAACCAATTGACAACAAATTACTATCCTCTATAGTCACGAAGAAGCTGATACTAGGATTTTGTTGCATTATACTCTCTGCTAAACATTTTATGTATTATTTGACATGCATAGTGGACTCCAATGACACGGATGTAATTGTACTTCTGGTACATATTAAAAATATATATTCCTAGAGAATTTGGGGTAAAATGTGAAAGAGGAAATTCGGCGCGATATGTGGCCGTTCATGACATCAACCTAGAAGAAAAACTTGCAAAAAAATTACCTGCATTTCATGCTCTAACGGGTTGTCATACAACCAGCCAGTTTTCAGGATTAGGAAAAATAAAATGTTGGAAAATTTATCTAAATTATTCCGATTATTTAGACGGTATTGGGTCCAGGAATTTTCAGATGGCATGTTCAATAACATAGAGAAATTTATCATAAAATTATTTTCAACAAATCCAAACATTTCGTCTATTAATATTTTCAGGACACTATTGGCATCGCTAATTGAAAAAACTAGCTCTTACAAAAAATAGTTTAAAATTTCGCAGTATGAGAGCACATTATCAAACTAAGGTGTGCTTCAGTTCCATAGAACCCAATCCCCTATTACCAGAGGTGACAGAATGCGGATGGAAATTTGAGGAGGCAGGTGATATCCAAATTATTCCCAATTTTAACAACACCAGCATTTCCTTCAGATGTAAAAGTATTTATTGCATGTGGATGTAAAAAAAGGTAAATTATTATTAGACTAAATAGGTACATAATAAAGCTTAATCAAATAATTTTTTATTAGATTGTATGGAAGCAAGCTTGTAGACGTAGAAGAAATTAAATAGGTTGCATAGGATCATCCAAATAAATTACTGGAAGGCAATATTGAAGTCATTATGTCTATTCCTGAAGATAAATATATTTTGATGTTATATTTTTTTACATTTTGAGCTATTCTATTCTGAATAAAAGCTAGTCCTTTTTTAACAGCAGTTGCATTAAGTATATGATTTTTTTTCTACTTCTTTATTACCTAGCAGCGTATAGGAAAAATAAATCTCAGTATAATCGAAAATGTCTTCATTGACTTTATTCAATTAATAATAGCTATTATTATTATTAGTATTCTAACCCGTAATGGTGTAAAAGCACTTATTGTATTGTGCATTAGGCGCGAAAGAGAGGAAGCTATGAAGAAAAGTGAGATACGAGAGTACTCGGTAAGCGCGATATCGGACGGTCGCGGCTAGAAGAAAATTACTTCTTTACATTTAATTTTATTTTTCCATTACCATTTGAGAAAATAAAATTATTCTGCACCTATATATTCTAGATACTTAGGGCAAACTTTTTGCAAGAATAAAAATTTTTGATTTGCGCCTTCATTTCGGAGAGAATGTGAGGTGAATACAAAAATGAGTATATTTCAATCAGATTTTGCCCAGGTTCGAAGGGAGATATTTCAATTTATTAATTTATTTTGCCGTAAGGCCCAATGTAATCTGCATATTTCAAGCAATGATAAAAAATATAATTCGTACAAAAATGTAGATGAATTTTATATGAAAACATTCATAATTTAATATCTTACACGTTCATATAATAATCTCGATTTTTAGGTATACTGCCCTTTTGCCGGTTATGATTTTTTATTACCTTCGGATTTTGAATTAATATAATAAAACCTTCATTCTGTGAAAATTTCAGCTTGTAACCCCGAGGTACCCACACGACTCAAAACAAGTTATAAGTAGCACTCTACTATAATATTTAAGGATATTGTTGGGTCTATTTTGAAAAAAAAAACGTCATATTAACATATGTCCTAAAAGTCTTAATTTTTGAACTACAGGGTGCTAAAATTTTAAGAAAAAAAAGCTCTTTTTTATTATAACTTTGGTATTACCCTAGATATTTTTGTGAAATTTGATACACGCCTTCTATGCATCAAGATGCATTTTCTGATGCACAAACAATTTCATTACTTTTACCAGTGGCGCCTGTACGCATTTTGAATTGAATATTTTTGAATAAAAATATGTTACGCCACTGCTTTTTCATAAAGTAAAATTTATTTTTGAAATCCACATTTCTTTCTGAGCCAATGTGGTATCCTGATCTTTTTTCGTGTGACGTACGGTTTTCGCATAAAAAAATAAAATTCATTCATTTACACCTCGCTAGATCACTTACGAGAACAATAACTTTGAACAATTTATTGAAGAAAATAATTTTTAAACGGTAAAATATCAACGTGCAAATGAATGAATTTTACTTTTTTACGTACGTCAAACGAAAACAGCTCAAGAGACCACATTTACTCAGAAAGGAATGGGGATTTCAAAAATAATTTTTACTTTATGAAAAAGCAGTGGCGTAACATATTTTTCTTCAAAAATATTCAACTCAAAACAAAATGCAGTATTTGTATTGCTAATGATATTTTTATGCCTAGTTTTTGCTTGAAAATAAAACTAAAATGTAATCCGCTCGAAGCATATTAATTTAAGAAAATGTTGAGAGTTTTTCTTTGTTACAGCGGTGTTAAAACAGACATCCTTAATGAAAAAAAGCAAGCACCTGTCCATCTGGCAACACAGCTTAGTAAGATTTCAGTGCTGGAAACAATGGCAAAACATAAGGACAAAATTGACATTCAGCAAGGGGGTGAACACGGACGGACTGCACTTCATATTGCTGCAATATACGACCATGACGCATGTGCAAGGATTTTGGTAAGTCGAAATTAACATAGTTCTTTATTTAAGATTAGCGTGTTTCTTTTTGTGCTGTCCCATTAAGAAGCAAGTAAAGTTTGCAGTTTTAGAATTAAATGTTATAGCTTATGACCCTTCACGACAGACCAAAGAGATCACAAATCCACAAAATTATCTATTTCTCTAGATACGATAAAATTAGATATGAAATATGCATTGTAGCTATGGTATAGTTGCCAATAGACAAAACGGTAAACCCTACGTGCATATAGCCTCTTTTTACCAAATTTGCTTAAGGCTAGCACACCTTCAGGATTCGGGTAGCCGTAAAATTACTTGTACCTTTGGTATTTACCTTTTTAATGTAAGCTTTATGTCTAATAATAATGATTCGGTAGCGTTGCAAATTTTGGAAAACTCATCTGCAATATTAACCCTTCGATCATTGGGTGTGGTCTGTGAGTCACACTAGCCGGGAGGTGATTCTGCTACATGCTAGCGCTTTTAAGGCTACTTGACCATCTAATAGGATATAGATGTTTGCAACTCTTAGGCCTTTTTTGGCACATTCAGAGATGGCTATATTGATAGCATTTAGTTCTGCTTGAAAAATTGTGGGAGTGTTTCCTAAAGGTGCAGAGATTCAACACCTAGGTCCGAAAACTCCGGGTCTCATTCCTTTTTTCATCTTTGATCTATCTGTGTACCAGACAAGTGATCCCGTCTCTAGTTTATTATGTGCTATTCTAATCCTAATACTATTGGCGTTGGATGCCAATTTATTACGTTCGATTCTAAGATAAAACTACTTGGCAGATGGCGCTGAACGACGGTTTACAAACAAGTTAATATTTACCAAGAAGAATTGAACTGCGATCAGATGTCTACCATGTAATCCGGAAGTCACCAGTCCTCGTAATGGCTCAGGCAGCACCGTCTGCAATCGAACACCAGGCTCAGCTCGTCTCAGGGAGGGTTGGTTCGAACTATCTTTTCCCAATATCAAGTTCCGTAATGTTGTAACTAAATAAGGAATTGAATCAAAATAAGTAATAGTCTAAGTTGGGGTTGGACGCCACCAAGTTTACTTTTGTTGGCAAGCCCTATCGATGTTAAACGGACACAGAAAAAAAAACTTGGAAATAAAAAGAAACTAAGGTCAAATTCTAATGTCGAAATACGTAAACAATTACCTCTCGAAGACTACGCTAACTGCTTGGTCACCATTCAACATCTACATACTCACATACACCCTAAATAATACCAAGCATATAAGGCCAATACTTTATTTTGAATAGTAAAATATAGCAAGCTTCTCTAACCTATTAAGTAGTTTCCCTGGAAAGAAAGTAGCCAGCTACCCCGTAGTGAAATTTCGAAATGACCCGGTCTACTGACTAACTAGACACACCCCCTAGTCAACCTTGACAGTTTGATGTAAAATATTTGAAGGTATCAAATGAAAGGTTATAAAATTTTGAAAGTTTACTTCTTCGAAACGCTTAGCTGCAACCTGCAACCTAGACGGTGATAGAAATACCGAATTTATCACATAGACTATACTGAGTTAATTTAACTCGGTTAGTATAGCCTTTTCAAAGACCCAAGTTGCAAGTTTCAACAAGAGAACGTATTCCTCAAAAAGGAAACAATGTTATGTTCGATTGTCAAAGCCAAAATTAAAGTAAAAGATAATAAAATGGATTAACTTCCTCGGATATAAAATGTACTAGAGATAGCCCATAAATCTAGCACCCGTACGAAGTAAGTTTATAAGCTAGCGTAGCAACACTTCACAAAAGGGTATTTAAATATGTTTACTTAAGTAGTTTATGATGTATGCTATTACTTACAAAAGAAATTAATCAACCGTTTTCGAAAAATGATCGAGTACTAGATTCTGTGTAAAATTTAAAAGTCTATGCAAAGTATTAAATATTCCTAGCACAATAGTACTGCCCAAGTGTACTAATATAAATATAAATTTAGATTTATCTAGTGTGACAGCATCAGACTCCCGAGGTAATTAGCCATCATTCTTCTCTATATGTCAAAACAGTGCTGATTAACTAGATTCCGGGTAAAATAGGCTCTTCCTGAACTACAGGGAAGCAGTCATAGAACTCCGCAATAAAGCTCTACCGAAACTCCACCGTAAAATACAGCTACTAAAACCAGTTCTAAAAAAAACCATAACTAGGGGTTCACCAAAACTTCCTGGATATCTTGAGAAGGGCAACGGTCTATACTGCCATTACGGCGGTTGCTAAGACTTAATTCCCACGTAACTGACCTTTCTTCCGGAGCCCTAATCGACTTTCAGTCTACTTCATGTACAAAATACCGACACTCCTCGAGGACTACCTCTCTACCCAAGGGAACTTCTTTGGCTAATGATCAAACAAAAGCCTTCCAAAATCAATAACAACAGTTTTTCTTCTGTTTCCTCTCCTCCTACTGGATCAAAATATTGGAAACAAATCTGTAAACACGTCAATCACTATCAGCTGACATTCAAGTAAAAATCCTCATATGTCAATCAAAATACTACCTATCAGAAACCCTAGACAGGTACGAACTTATCGAGAAAAAGCAATAGAGATGGTCGACCAAGTCGATATTCCTCCCCAAAATAACCTTTATAAATAAGAGAATTCTCACCCGTAACAAGTTGTTTTAGTATTTCCCCTGTAGTATTTCGGTCTTGAATTACCACTTCAAAGGAGCGATCAAAATGGAGTTTTGTTTCCATTGTATCGGTTGGTTTGGTTGTCGCCTCTATCTGGATGTCCTCCAGAATTTTAAGGTGACCAGTCAGGTTTCCTGACTTCAGTTTTTGTATCTGAGTGACTCTATACGCACTGGTCCAGGCCTCCTTTTCTATGGGTATGGGCAGCGGAGGGAGGTCAAGTAGGGTTTTTAGAGCTGCTGTAGGGCACGTTTTCATAGCCCCTGTTATACCCAGACAGGCGAGCCTTTGTACTCTTGTTAGCTTCCGCTGTGTTGTTTTTACTCACCACACCAAGCAGGCGTAGGCTTAACCACAGTGTTAAAAGACCACCTGATGGAGGGTTTTAGCCTTCATGTTTTACCAAAGAGTCATCGACAGGCTCAAAGCACCGCCGTTGCTTTTTTGGTAGTTTTTTCCAGGTGTGGGTTCCAGGTTAGTTTCTGGTCAAGAACGATGCCAGGATACTTAACCTCTTTTGAAAGCTCTACCGTTGTTCTTCCCAAAGTGGGTGCTTTAAGGTTCAGCTTCCTTCTTTTTGTGAATGAGATCACTACGGTTTTGCTTGGGTTGACATTTAGTCTTTCCTGTGTACACCATGTACTGACAAAGTTGAGTGCACTTTGCATACTTTCTGAAAGAACGTTGTCGTGCTTGCCTCTTATTATTATAACTAGGTCATCTGCGTAATCTTGGACTTCAAAGCCTGCTTCAGCCAGTCTTACCAGTAGATCGTCAACCATCAGAGACCAAAGCACGGGCCATAGGACCTCTCCTTGAGGGCATCCCTTTAACACTTTGACTGTGACGGCTGTTTCTCCAATGGTCGCGATGACTTCACGGCTGGTTAGCATGGATTTTATCCATTTTGTAGTGGTTGATTCCACTCCTCTGCGGGTTGTGGCGCGCTTAATGGATTCATGTGAGGTGTTGTCAAATGCACCCTCTATGTCTAGAAATGCATACAGTGCCACTTCTTTTTCAGCCAGTGCCTTCTCGATATCGCGGACGAGATTTTGAAGAGCATGGGTGGTAGATTTCGATAGTTGGTATGCGAATTGTTTTGCACGCAGTGGAGCATTTGAAAGGAACTTGCTTCTAACGTGCCTATCGATAATTTTTTCCATCGTTTTAAGAAGGAATGAGGTTGAGCTAATGGGGCGGTAAGACTTTGGTTCCTCTTTGGTTTGAACGCTATGTTAACTTTCCTTGAGTTTTTGGGAATGTAGCCCAATGCAGATCTGGCTATGAATATTGATTGAATGTGGTAGTAGGTGCTTTATATGCTCTTACCTTGTTGTAACAAGGCTGGAAAGATTCCATCTACTCCCGAGGATTTATAGGGTTTAAAGCTATGTATCGCCCATCTGATTGTGTTTTTTGTAAAAATTTTGTTGGCTAGACTTTTTGCAGGCCGCTGAGTGGTTTCAATGGGCTCGTCTTCTTGTGCCAGCTCTTCTTTGGCAATTATGCTTGACCCGGAAAAGTGTGTTTCTAGAAGAATCCTTAGACTTTCTTCAGGGGTCTCAGCATAGGTGTCTTGGGCTCTATTCTTTAGCAGGCCGATTTCGTTTGAGTGCTCCTTGGATAGCACTTTTTGTAGACGAATAGACGGTGCTAATTCATCTATCCCTTCACAAAAGGACCTAAAAGTTCTTCTACGGGGATAAATTGTCTAATATTCACTTAATAACGTCACAAAGTAGAAACCACAACTCAAAATAAACGCAAGGGAAAGAATCCGAAAACACAAAAGAACAAATCCGGTCCGGCAGAATGCAATAATTGCAAATCTTTCAAACTCAAACATAAACGAAAGCAAGGCAACGTCGCCACGTTTTATGTATCGATTTATTTTACTACTCCCGTCACTTACTCTTTGCTTGCGTTAGATAAGGATAAAAAATAATTATTTTACTGGTCTATATTGGGATGTGTTACATTTGGCACTGTTGAATTTTAGTTCGTAGCTCCATCTGGATATCACCTTTCATCATGCAAGAAAAGAATGGGTTAATACAGAATTAATGTAATTGATAAAGACCTGTCAAGACCAAATAATAAGAATAAATTTTCTATTAAGTTGATTGTCTGCTAGGTTTTTTTCTTTGTCATCTGTAAATAAGCACTAATGATAACTACAAAATCAGCGACAGCAATGCTAATTTTAGAATTATTATTATCATATCATATTATGAATGCAGATTTCCGATTTTGGTGCGAGTCCACGAAAACCATGCAATAATGGATACTATCCCATTCACGAAGCAGCTAAAAATGCATCATCCAAAACAATGGAAGTTTTCCTGGCTTGGGGAGAATCTCTAGGCTGCACAAGGGAAGAAATGATCTCATTTTATGATGCAGAAGGAAATGTCCCACTACATTCAGCCGTACATGGAGGAGATATAAGAGCTGTTGAATTATGTATCAGGTAAATTTTGTTTATATTTATGCTTATGCGAATATGTACTGTGAAGGTAATTTCAAAATAAAGCCAAACTAATCCAAACTACATTGATAATATGAAATTGATTTTCAAACATATCTAACGGCTTAACCGACCGCGCAATAATACTAACCTCCCCAGACTTTCGACCATCAGTCTTAAAAAAGTCAAAGACGCTCTCTATAAGAATCACTATCTAATTAAAGACATAGAAAGAACCATCAAACAGCGAACTTTTAAATTTTACAATAACATAAAAAACCACAAAGTTGACAATAATAACAACCAAAACAACAGATACATAACATTGCCGTAGACCCAAGAATTGTCTGAAAAAATTAAGTACATTTTATCAAAACATGCCATAAAGCTCAAAATACACTGAAAAATTTATACACCCCTCTGAAAAGCAAAGAGCCAATAAAAAAACAATCTAATGTAGTTTACTGCGGACCATGTCTAAATTGCCCAAAAAAGTATATAGGAATGACTACTCAATGTCTATGTAACAGATTAAATGGACACAAATATACAAAGAATGCTTCCACAGCCTTACACAAGCACGAAAGGGACAGCAATCACGAATTTAATTTGAATAACGTTAAAATTTTAGCAAAAGACCAAAATTATCATAAACCGTAATTTAAGGAAATGGTACACTTAAAAAAAGAAATTGACGCAGTAAACGACAGAACAGATATTAATATATAATTTAAGCCAAATTTATTAAACCTTAATAATAGTATATTATGATATAAGTGTATAAGAGGGCCTTTAAAGCACGCGCGATATATTTCAAAACACGACGCGCAGCGGAGTGTTTTGTAAGTCGCAAGGACTTTAAAGGCCTCTTATACACGTATATCATACGCTATTTTTTATTACGAATGCATCATAATCTCAAAAATATTATAAATATTAAACTTAAGAGATATATTGACGAATATATTAATCTGTCACATTTGACATGATCAAATGTTTCTATAGCAACCTTTAAAAAAGTAGGCGCACCATAAACATCGTTTTATGCACGCTACAGCGTGCGATAATCGTTGATTATGATGCATGCGTAATAAAAAATAATTTCTAACACTCACCCAATAATTAATATTAATCTAGTCCTAAAATTCCAACACCCAATACAATATATCTCATCACAAAAAACTTAAAAAAGCTCAATAATATTTATATCCAAAAAATTACCTATTTAGATACCGGCAGTAACATAAACTGAGCTGTTCGTTATTATTAACACTGACAAGTTTATCTTTTTGACGTATTCTCAAGGTATGCATTATGTATTTTGTTTTTAATTGTTGTTCTAATTTGATATATGTCAATAGTTTAGTAACCGTATGTCAATCAACGTCATATACTTTATTCCCTATGTGCGTTACACGACGCGACATCTGGTGGTACAAATGTGGCGAATTTCTTAGATACTTAGCACGTCAAGTACATGGGAAACGACTGAAAATTCAAGAAAAATTGTTGATTTTAGTGCAATATAATTAGTTGTGCAGATAATACGTTGTCATATGAAAATATTTATCGATTCGACTGAAAAAAAGGGAAGTTCAATATATAATTTTGTGTGTATTCAGCATAATACTAAAACTTTGTAGGTTATGAAAGCGTAAACATGAGAATATCCTAATAATAATAATAGCATTGTGAAATTGATACGATTAAAATTTCAAATCATGAAGTTTTACTGAAATGATTATAGAATAAATGAAGACGATTTAGAATAATTTATTTTTTCAATCTGGAAATTGAAGTTATTAAATATATTTTTCAAGATTATTAGTGCAATGAACATGATCATAAGTACCAGCTTCGAAAAAATATCACACAGGTTATGATACTTACTTTTGTTTTCTTACGGCGTCAATCCACTTTCTTTGAGCTAATTTATGTTTAGCTGTTGGAAAACAGTAAAATTTATATTCACAATTTTTCGTATTATTAGCACAATTTTTGACACAGCATCTAAGATGATCCATTATATCAAAGATTTCGATCTATTCCACGTGTATATTTGTCCGGTATGGTAGCTAAATAAAGTTCCACATTTCTCCGACTCGCGCGCACGATCGTTCGGCATTTCCCCCACTACCCTGACGCACAGAGCGAATACACAATTTTTTTTGATGTAAAACTATTCAAAGTGTTATAGGAAAGAATAGTAATGTCTTAACAACTTATATGTGACCTTAACTTTATTTTAAAAGATTACTCTTATTTGTAGATTAATAAACTAAGTTGATAAAGCCT
>MU183122.1:36403-52092 GCA_016904865.1 Pissodes strobi
AACCAATATCAAACTTGTTTGAAATATGGGCACAACTATTAAGGCTTATCAGCCCAACACAAAGCTTATATGCAAAATAAGGAAATAATGAAATAACTAGTCATGTAATGATAATCATGAAAATACATAGAATAAAATGTTCACATAAAGTATGAAAAGTTGCATACCTAAGGTGAAATAATTAAAGGAAAGTTGTTGAGAAGCATATAGAAGTTGAAACAATTTAGGAAATATATAAAGATATGTATATAATACAAGTTTAAAAATAAAGCATACATATACATAAGAAAGTAGTAAATACGGACAAGATAGAATAAAGTACAGATTAAGTAAAGAATAAGGAAACCTAAGATATGGGAATGTAATATAAAGAAATTAGAACAGATATAGGTGTATAGAGAAATAATGAAAATATATCAGGAAGATGAATTAAATAATAAGCTGTAAATAACACATATCAATTTACCAGATCCTCGCATGTTTGGCCCAATCATCTCAGAAGGTACAGATGTGCACATGCGTCAGCAGTCCCTTGAGTATTCAGAAACCAATCCAAATAACTATCCAGTAATGGGTTATGACAGAAGTATCCAAGGAGTGCAAGAATCTAGACCTAAAAAGCGAAGAAATGCTTAATAAAAATGTAACAAAAAAAAAAGCTGAGAAAAGAGCATTACAATCTCAAAAGATATCTAAATATTGTGAGATCTATGGAGTCAGATATAAATTATAACACAACAATGAAAACAGCAGCAGCAGGACATGCAATATCTGGCAGAAATTGAAAATAATTATCAAAAGACGAGACAACAAACATGAATAAAACTAAAGCTAGGCAATAAAATCTAGCGACTTACCTACAGTTGTAGAAAGAAGACGTGAGGATCCAGTAGCTATGTCGAAAACCATTCCATGGACAGACTGGGGAAAACTGGAACATGTGGTGCCACAGCAGCCAGCAATGACAGTTCGGCCAGACCATAAGCCATTAAGTTCCAGGGACTCTTATTATTCCTATTCCATGCTTCCGTAACCTAAAAAAGCTATAATTAATCTTCACATAACCACTTCCATGTTAAACTAGCAGTAATACACGTCATCTACAGCTTGGAATGGAATAAATAATCATTTATAAAATTTTTCTTGTCAATATTCAAGCCCCACATGGAGTTCATGGCGAAAAAGGTCATTTACCCTTACCACGTCTTTTCTAACCTCAAAGTCAGTCACGCGAAATGTTTCCAAGAAATTCAAACTCATGCATCAAACACCTTTAGATTAGAGTTTTTTATGCTCTAGCATCCATTCTCATTCTGCAAGAGTCCGAAAATAATGATTATAGGAAATACATCACTTACCTTTTCGCTTCAAAGCACCTGCCAAAATTCAAACTTCATAGGCAAATCCCTGGTCACATTGCAAAAACTGCATTCGGCAGGAACATAAAACCGACCAAAAGGTGCAAAATCAAACACAAATTCTCGTCATTATATCAATGTAACACATTTCAATTTATTTAATCTAGGCGATACACAATGCAAAAAACGCCACCGTCACCATTCACCGTAAAAAGAAATGACAATCACAGCATTTTTCCGGAGGTCAAAAAGTTCGACAACTTGACAATTGAGAGGGGTACCAGTCAAAGGAAAAAAAAACGAAGAAAGCACTAGAACTACTCGGCGAATACTCGTTCAAGTAGAGATGGGGCAGACATATCGATACTCAACAAGGGACACGAAGCAAAGATGGATACTTTCTCAGTAGATTTCAAAAGGCGCCGTCTAGCCACCAAGAAGTGAGGGACAAGCCAGAAGAAAGAAAATATTGTAGCGTAAAGTATAAGATACCTTTTATTTATTAATGTTACATATTAGAATAATTGACAGTAGGATATTTCATGGAACTAAAATCGCTAAATTGTATACAGATACATTTTTAAATATAAACAAAGTCAGCATGCTGAATTAGGTCAGCGAGCTTAAATAAGTCAACTAAAAGAATATAAAAAGTCAGCAAATTTTGTTTATAAGTCAACAAGTATTACTGAGTCAAATAAACTGCTATACGTAGAGACATAAAATGCAGCGAGTAAATATTAGTCTCATAAACAGGACCGTAATATAATATTAGATGTACAAAAATAAATCAATATTTTTTTTATAATTCCTTGCAATAGTGGTACTATTGTTAAATAATAGAGAACAGGACCGTATTTATGCAAGTTATTAAAAGACTATAACTAAATAATATAAAGACAGCTAGTATGATTCTAGAAAGAAATAAATCATGTAAACTATTTTGTAGAATTGTAAATATTACTGAGACAATTTATAAAATGGTGATATTATGGTTATGCTAAATGTGGTAATCCAAAGATCAACTTTCATGGGGTGGACGCATCCAATGCAGGCTGAATGAGTCAATACAAACAAGATATTACAATACATGTATCAGTATTTTATAAAGAGTTGATATTGTGTCTAAACGTGGATTGACCAATTGGCCAGTCAACGGTAAAGTATAGATATTTGAAATATGCAAAATACCTAGTGGAGAATTCTACATTCTACTTGTTCTCTGTTAATCTAGAATTAGAGCTAAGTATAAAATTTCAAAGACAGTTTATAAAAATATGTTTTTTTTTTATTTTATGTACCAAGCACCAGTGGATGTCCATACTAGTCTCTCCAGCAGGCTCTTACTTATGATACCCTCAAACAGTTTAATGGTATGTCAATGCTAAGACATATAGACTGCAGTGGAGGCTAGAGGGAGTTACTAAGGATCAGCCTGGATCCAGAAAGTAACAAGACCACTGATGGATATATTTTTATGTTCTATAAATTGTAATATCACATAGTATTATGCGGCAAGTTTTCTCGAATTGAGGTCTTTCTTTTTTTTTAGCTATAGCGGTCGCATTAATGTTGGGGACCAACATTTTAGAGGGCGGGGGAGTGTGTAATCTAGTAAAAAGCATTAGCTATTAAACAAATACCACCCTGTCGAAAGTTTGAACTTGAACTTGGAGATTGTTATATAAACATTAAAGGCAAACTATAAACAACACGAGCAATCAACGGGAGCGACTTTGAACCTTATGCATGCAATGATCATCACTTTGTTTTATATAAATACGCTACCGAACCATCAGTTCGGCAGACTTAGTCTCACCTCCAGCTCCCAAGGTTAGTCACTTGACGACTGCCTCCTGGGTTCTATCCGCTCCTAGAGTTAGTCATACGAATGCTTTAGGTTCCATTCCTTTCCTACCAAACCTGGTACCGGTTAGCCACTTGACGACTGCGAGGACCAGGGGTTGCACAACCTACATAGTAAAGTCTTGACAAGAAGTTTGTCAGAGTGTTTAGAAAGACAAGTGTCTAAATAGTCAGTTAAAAAGTTTAGTGAAATCTCTTAGTGCTCTTAACCCTTCGTTGGTGTGGTGAAAAAATGTTACACTTTAAGTGTGGTGGGGTATGTCATACCCCAAACTTTTTTACGTTTTTTGGAAAGGTTTGTTAATTTTTAATATTTCTTTTGCTTTTAAACCGTTAATAATAATATAGTGTATTGCAATAGAAAACAAAATTACTACAGAAATTATATTTACATCGTAAACTTTATTAAACAACATAATGATATATTTTCAACGAAATAAAAACATTGTTCTGTTACGTTAATTTAAAAAAATATATATCTTTATTTCCCAAAAATAAATTTAACTTTTTTGTAAAGGACAAAACGAACGTTATACACTAAAAAAAAATACAAAAACGGGTACCTAACAATTTTGTTAGGCAGGTCTTAATTCCAGACAATTTTCACAAAATAAATATGCGTGCTCCATACATATTGCAACGCGTCACTTGTCACAAACATAAAATGTCTTCCTGTCATTGTTTCTAGGGCCATATCATATACCTGGAGGATACCCTTCTGCGTTTATTTTGATTTTGGTGGACTTCTCTGACTTGGCAACCTAATTTTAACAAAAAACTGTCAATAAAATATATATTTTTAACTTGCCTAAGTACAAATGCAATGCTAAAAATAGTTACGTAGTAAGTGTGGTGGGGTATGGTATACCCCAAGTGAACCTGAGGGCGGCTAATTTACGACGGCCACAAAACTCTGTCGCGCGTATTTGCACATTATATCGGGTAATGTCTTAGCTTAAGCTATTAGAAGTTAGACGGCGCCTCAGGAAAAAAAATTAAAATTACTCATTGAAACACATGCTATGGGGTATGCCATACCCCACCACACCAACGAAGGGTTAAATAAAACCCAACCCTTAAGAAAAACTATCATTTATAAGACAGTAAACAAAGACCTATAAACAGTACCTCAAATCGAGAAAACATGCGCACCGTAGTAATCGGGTATAATAGAATCTCATTTTCTCTGACCAATAATTGTTGTTAAAGTTTTATCGTTAATACATTGTTATTGTTATCTTACTTTATCATCTCTTCTTACCCCACGTAACGCGATCCCGGCCTACCTCAGTTACCCCCCGGCACGCAAAACAAGGCGTGTCCTCACGAGTAGAACATCCAGTGGTAGATTAAAGGAAGCATTGAGACCCCATCATTGTACTAATCGCGACGAGACTCTTCTCTGAGAAGTTATTTTTTAAATAAACGAGCTACCCCCTAAAATTACTCGTGACAATATCTCATAGCATTGCGTTCTTTTTGACAGATTTCTTAAGCGGAAGGTTAGTTATTAAAGTATCAAGACCATTATAAGAATAATATCCCTGGAGTTCGAAAAAGAGTTTTCCGAAGACCTCTGGCGTGAGGGATATACACTGTGGGCCAAATTAAGTTAGACCCTTTTTAAATGTTTAATAACTTTTTTATTTCTCGACCGATATTGATGATTTTCGGATATGACATTCCGGCAACAATTCTTAACAAGACGGTAATTTGATATTTGAGATAGCACCAAGTGGACCAGAAACATCTTGGTTCTAGTAAGTTGGTGTCTTTGAACTCGTTGCAAAAAGTAACGAATTAAGATAACTTTTTCAAAAACACCTAATATTGTTAGGAGACATTCGGAAAGAAGCATTCTTTTCAAAAAATTGAAGATAGCTTTTTCAGTTTTCTTATATCGAATTTATTTCAAACTCCTACCAGTAACAAATTTAATTGTGATAATCTGAGACAACAGCAGTAAATTTCACAAAAAGTTTTTATGGATATGTCCTCCTTCGTTATTGACAACGTCTTGAATCCTTCTGCGCCACTGCCCGATAGAGTTGGTAATTATTTGTTGTGGAAATTCTTCCCAAAATTCCAAAATTCTTATTTTCAGTTGCTCTTTGTTTTCAATTATTGTGTTAAAATACACCATATGTTCTAGCACTCCCCAGATAGTGTAGTCTACAGGATTCAGATCTGGCCTGTTCGGCGGCCACTTTTCTGGCTCAATGAAATCAGGGCAATTTTCTAACAAATATCTTATGGTAGAATTTGAGGTATGTGCCGAAGCCCCATCCTGCTGAAAGGTATAATCGAGTGTGACGTCTTCGATATCCGGCAACATATGCCCTAAAATATCTCGTTGGTAAACTTCGGAGGTAATGTTGCCATCAACAGAATATAGCCGTGTTTTTCCACATATGGAAACGCCAAGAGATACCATTACTGATGTCGTAAAATGTTCTCGTGGTACGAAAAGATTTTCCAGCGGGATATCTCGCTTTCCTTCAACATTAGCGTATACCCTATTATTTTGTGAGTTTTTCGGCTGTCCTACGGTGAATACTTTTTCATCCGTGAACCATATTTTCTTAATTTGATCTCTTGTGCGAAATCTTCTTAAAAACTGCTGGCATCTCTCCAATCGTTTTTGTTTAACATTCGGAGTGATTTTTTGGCAATATATCTTCTTAAAAACTTTTAAATTCAAGTCATGCTTAAGAATGCGCCTTAAAGATGTTCTTCTTATTCTTGTTGCCCCACTTAATTTCCTACAACTTATTACTTGTCCAGGTCTTAAACGTTCTATATTTTCTCTGACTCGTTGAATATTGATTTCCGATCTTGCTGTCCGTTTTCTTCCGCGACCAGGTTTAATTCGTATAGACCCATTGGTTTCCGCTAAATGCCTTAAAAAATAATTCACAGTGCTTAAGGCCCAATTTTTTTCTGGAAATTCTTTAAGTAATTTCTTTGCGCATTAGTTACGCGATTCTCTCAGATGTTTAATTAAAATTTTGTCTTCTAAACTTAGAATTACCATTTTGGATAAGTAAGTTTAAAAACTGTCAGAAATGAAAGTTGTCGTTGACATTACGATTCTACACGTACTTGATATACCTGTTTTATTTAATTGCAAAAAATGGATTTTGTTAGGAAAAAATGACTTCACAAAAAAATTGATACAAGAAAGCTGAAAAAGATATCTTCAATTTTTTGAAAAGAATGCTTCTTTCCGAATGTCTCTTAACAATATTAGGTGTTTTTGAAAAAGTTTTCTTAATTCGTTACTTTTTGCAACGCGCTCAAAGACACCAATTCACTTGAACCAAAATGTTTCTGATCCACTTGGTAGCATCTCAAATATCAAATTACCGCCTTGTTAAGAATTGTTGCGGGAATGTCATATCCGAAAATCATCAATATCGGCCGAGAAATAAAAAAGTTATTAAACATTTAAAAAGGGTCTAACTTAATTTGGCCCACAGTGTACATCGGCCAATAGCGTTATTAGGTCTATAATACCCGTGATGGGCCTTCAACGTTTAATATCCGGCTAGAACATCTTTTTTATTTAGAAAAATATAACACATTAAAAAAAATTCTATTGTGATATTATAGCTAGGAGTGCACCAAAATATTTTTGCAATGGTCATTAAGTAAAAATGTGCGAAAAGCGTGGTAATTCAAAACCTTCTGAAGACGTTTCACTTAGTTATTAGCGTTTTGTAATGCTCTAGAGCTTATTTTTTATAATACCGCCCTAGAGCCTTATTTTTAATTTCAGTTATTTTATATTCATAGAAATATAACTATATATGACATATCCTATTGGAAATCAATGTATATTTTCCTGTAGAACACTATTTAATTTAATAGACTCTTGACTAGTATATTTTGCAGGTGCATGTGTTAATTAGACTCGGTGCCGATATTAAGATCAAAGACATCAACAAGAGGAATGTGCTCCACTTGATTGTAATGAATGGTGGCCAATTAGACCAGTTCACCGCAGAAGTAAGTAATGTAAATAGAAAAATGGTTTAGATGTTTCGTTACGAATCGTTTGCCGAATAAAATGTACCTACTTATAATCCAGTAAGCAAAGGTTTTTTCCAGGAAAAAATTGTTGAAATTTTTTTCCCACCGGTTCTATATGTTTTTTGGGATTCTGAATCCGAATTTGAGGTTTGCCACCTAGCCAAGCTGGCGCATGGCGTCGGCTTCACAAGGAAAATTGCAAAGAACCTCAAATTTTCGGCACATTTTTCAGTTTTTTACCTATAACTCGAAAACTAATAAGCGTTTTTTTAGTATAATTATGATATACCAAATTAAAGTAGACGAAATTTCCAACAAATACGTATATAACTCTAAAGTCTGGACAATCCCTAACGCCGTTAGATCGTGTTGAAAAAGTTGCATTTCTTGACTTTCGGCTATGAAAACGTTATTCTAACTGCGCGCTGGTGCCCTATTATCAACTTCATACACGATTAAAATTAATTATTTTTTATTACGCATGCATCATAATCAACGATTATCGCTCGCTGCAGCGTGCTTAAAATGATGTTTATGATGCGCCTACTTTTTTTAAAGGTTGCTATAGAAACATTTGATAATGTCAAATATGAGAGATTAATATATTCGTCAATATATCCCTTAAGTTTAATATTTAAAACATTTTTGAGATTGTGATGCATTCGTAATAAAAAAATAGCGTATGATATACGTGTATAAGAGGCCTTTAAAGCCCTTGCGACTTACAAAACACTCCGCTGCGCGTCGTGTTTTGAAATATGTCGCGCGTGCTTTAAAGGCCCTCTTATATACTTATATCATAATATACTATTATGATTACCTGGTACGTCCAGGTTACATTTAAGAAATTGTCAAACGTGAGTGAGGTCCGTATATGGTCAACGGGCCTCCTAGTTCAAACGAAATCGTACTACTCTTAAGTCAAGGCGAAGAAGGTTTTGGATAAAAGGAAACATATTTGGAAAAAAATTGCATTTACACGAAACAAAGCAAAAACACCATTATTTAATAATTTTCATATTCATTCGTCGTCCTCATCTGCAGAATTATCACCTGAAATAACGAGAATGGAGACTTTAGATAATTATAATTGAATCCATGTCGTTCATGCTCATTATGAAGAAAATTTTAAAAAAGACAAAATCGAAAATAAGATGAAGAAGTCAACATCTGCATAAGGCTCAGGATTGCGTTCGTAGATGTTCCGCTTAGATGGACCAGGCTGTATGCGACGTAATGTTTTCTTTTTAGTCCTGTTCGGGCAGTGAACTGCTCGAACTCTTGAAGGATGGGCGCTAGTCTCTCCACAGCAAAAAAATGTTATGACATTTTGATCGGTGGAGGTATAATTCCTAATTTGCAGTGATCAATTCTAGATTAGAATAATAATTGCTTGTAATAGTATAAATTACCTTCGGCCTTCTCAGGTGAAATGTCTTGATCGCCATCATTGAGTGGTATTTCTACATTGAAGCACCTTCCTTCACAATTGAAACAGAGTCTGAAGCAGTATAACTCAACTTTCTGCATCCGCAATTGCCCTTGCAGCCATTCTGGCACTTGCATGCAATGAGTTTCAAAAGTTTCTCTAGCGCTGGGAGCTCAAGGGTCGTGATGGAAATCAAGTTGTCTTTAATAACTTTCCATCCCCACTGCTCAGGTGGCATACTGTTTATGCCGCAGCTTATTTACTGAAGTGGCGCGATGGTCTCCGCCATACAAAGCCACTAGGAATTTTTCTCCTGCCTCCGAAGTTGCTTCTGATGTGGCAAGAGGGTTTCTGAAACGTCGGATGTAGACTGATAGGTCAGTATACCTTGTAAGGGTTTTCATAATCTTGGCTTTCACTTGTTTGAAAAGAGCACCCACTGGCAGCATGTATGAATAGTATATGTTTTGCCAGGCATTTCTCGATAGCGCTTGGAGGATGGTAAACTGATGTAAGATTTTTGTCTTTTCCTGGTCTCAAAAATATACATTGGGAGACGTCAGGGTTCCAATCATAACGACAAGGAGGTCTATATCCTCATCAACCACTACAACAGTTTGGTGTTCTGCAGCAAGGGATTGGACTGTTTGCAAATCAGAGTGTGTGCATCTTCACCTGCTTGCTTCGTGTCAATTTGGGCTGCACTGAATTTCTGTAGAAGCATGCTAATGAATCTGCTTTTGTTGTTGGCATTCGACAGAAACTTCTGTTGGGGGACTGTGGGCACGATTTTGTCACTGACTTGAATGCCGATTGACTGCGCGTTGGATCTTCACATGCGCTTCATTTGTTTAGTTCTTTCCTGTGCATCAGAGTAGCCTACTGCAGTTGCCGTATATTTTTTTGGAAATATTCAACGTAGCTGTCACGTGTAAGAAGGTGCCACCATGACATGGTGTGGTGCGTCATTTTAACCAGCAGTCAGGTCCACCTATCTCTAATTCTCGGGACCTGACGCTCGATGCAAAACCCGTCCTGCGTTGCTATCATTTTCTCTCTTGACCCAAAACCTTTTAAATAATATAGGCCAAGTGGGTGAATCTTGACAGATGACATCTGAACCTTTAAAATAATATAGCCCAAATCGCCTAATCCTTGACGGTGGCGTCATGGCCGGAAATTTATGGCGCGGCGCGGATATCTGTACATCTCACGGTACCATGCCCTTCAATATGTCATAGCCTAAATCGCCTAAATCTCTCGGATTCCGCAATAAGCCTATTCCGGAAGTGGTGCGATGCAGAACGCAGCAATTCGAATCTATTTTCCACATTCTCTTTAATTAAAATATATGTAAAGTTTCAAATTTTTGGGCGCTATATAATATAATTGAAATATAATTTGTGTGGCCTAGCCCTAATTTAACGTTCCTCGAACACACAGATTATTTATGTTTGCCTAATTTTCTAATACCCTTATAAGACAGGATGCAAAGAAAACCTTCTACATTTGTTGGATGAAAAGGATCTAACGGGATGCTCGCCGCTTCACTATGCTAGTCGCGAGGGTCATATTAGAAGCTTGGAGAAATTAATCCATTTGGGCGCATGTATAAACCTTAAAAATAATAACAATGAAAGTCCATTGCATTTTGCAGCAAGGTAAGACTTATTTTTCTTCTCTTGAATAAGTAGGAATAATTGCAATCTTAATGTTGATGAACCCTCAACAGCAGAAGACTATTTCTACCGCTGAGCTTTTTTTGTCAATATAAAATGCCTTTTAAGTTTTTAAAGCTTATTTTTCTGACATTTTCAAAAAAAATAATTTTTTGTGTATCTTTGATAAACGATTATTGTTTATTATTATTAGTAAGTATTCAGAAAAAAAACTTCTTTTAAACGTTCCCAATTTTGCAGGGTCGGATACGAACATAACATTATAACGGTGGATTCTATAACAAAATAAAGAGCATGTTTTCATGTACTTACCTAACTGCTAGGCCAATCAACGAATGACCCAACAGGGGATGTAGAGTGCGTGAGCAGGGACCTAACCGATTTCTTCAGAAACTCGTTTTGGACCCTTATTCTTGAAAAAATATTAGAGGAGGGAACTACTTCCAAGAGAACGTGAAGTTCTCTTACTAGAGATTCAGGGAAATAGGACCCGTAACCTAAAATTGTATTGTTCTATTTGTTTGTTTTAAGTTTTACGTAAAGTGAGTTCAAACATTTATTTATATCTACAATAAATATGAAAAATTTTAAATCAAAGCCGTAAAATGACATCATTAATGAGGATGTTGAGGAAGCGATGACAGCATTGGCTACTGAAAGAGATGTTTTGCTTCAAACAAATGCATTTCAATTATCTAATAGAAAATTTGTGCAATTAATCAGGGTGGATAAGGACCTTTGTCATGACATAATTGACATGGTCACCCCTTTTTTAGCTCAACGCACAAGAACCTCTGCCTCTGCTTCTTTCTCTTTAGATCTCGATTGTCTGGATTTAAATTCCATATTTTCTGTAGAAAACATTGTACTTTTCAAAAAAGCAAACTAAATTTAAATTTGATTATCTAAACAAAAAATGAGGTTGTGTGTGTGAAGTCCGTCAAAGTTTTCTGCAATTTTATTGGTTGAACAAACTGGCAACGCTGTTCCTCGATGATGCTCCCTCCCTGACCTTCACCGGTGCGTTCGGTGTTTCAAGAATACGGCATTTTTCTATTGGGGAGCTTAAATGAGGGAACACTCCTCGGGAGCTCTCAGGGAACGCTCCCTTCTCTTGCTTTCAAGAATAGGGGTCCTGGGTGCTTAGGGAGTAAACATACTAAAAGTCATGGCGTCTAGGGAGACGGGAACACAAGGAAGGTCCCATGAGGTTTTCGCTTATATCTCAAAAACGGTGTATCGTACGGAAATGTTTTCTCATATGACATGAAGGGGTATGAAATTCTCTACAACTGTCATTCCATATTTATACCTTTTTCAAATTCGCAACCGTTTGCGAGCTCGAGAAAAGTGAAAATTAAAAAAAATTACCTCTCATTTTTAATTAAACATTCCTTCATATCGTTTAAACTATTCATCTGAGGAAAAAAGCCTCTTTTAGAATGTTACAGAGAATTTAATTCCCTTTAAGATTATATATACATATGCCAATACATCTCCAACCGCTCAACAGTTACATCAATTAAATTTTTCGTAAAATTTCGTCTTTTTCGGAAGAAGCTCTTTTTGATATTCCTGAGCTACAACTATCCTATCACTTATGTGTATCCTCCAATAATATGTGTTGCTGCGCTTGAAAGCGGAATATTAAATGCAGTGAACTAAAATCTTGTTTTATGAGAATAAGCAAATTTTACTTTAGAGGTAATAAAAATAAGACACGTATAAAGTAAGTAATTTATTCAAGTTTTCATTCTCTCCGACCGCGAGGGTCCTGGCAAGGGTTCTTAATCTACGGCATTTTCGTCCTCAGTTGTGGGTGGTTCTTGCTGAAGGGGCTCTACATCGTCTTCGTCGTCATCCTCGTCGTAAATAGGCACTCTGTTAAGTCAATTTCCTTGGTAGTGGAGGCACACCGAAGAACAGTTCAGCATTGCTTTCTGACATCCATATTTGCCACTAACACAATCCTTGATACAGCGGTAAAATATCGTTCCCAGTAGGACCGCCGATGTTGGTGGATGTTCTGTTGCAATTGACACCAGGGTGTCCCCTACGTGTCTCCAATGCCACTCTTGAGGGGAGGGGGCAACTCATTGCCGAGCCACTGGAGGAGTTGATATCAGGCTTAATATTTGCCATTGAACTCATGAACGACTGGAAGCGGTAATGGTTGAAAGAAGCGGACTTGCTGGTGTCCCATAACATTTTAGGAAGCATATCTTCCCAGCCTCTTCAACGTTACCGCTAGTGGAAGAGTGTTTGTAAAAGGGTAACTGCCGCTTTCTTGATGGTTTGTGACTTTAAGTAAAATTTTTAGAAGCCCACCTTGCTTTTCCTTAAAGTGGAAGATCCTGTGTCACGTCCGGTAAACGAATGTAAGAAAAGGATGTGTTCAAATTCACACTGCTGCATCTCCTGGGTGGACATCCCCATTCCCTCGGCCGTGTTTTAACAGCAGGATGTCTTGAGTGAGAGGAGGGGAAGCTATCAAACGAACAGCGAATTCTACATCCTCACCAACAACAGTTACAAAACTGTAAGTGAATGGATCCACAGCAGTCTTTACGATAATCACGTCAGCACCATCGGTGGCCTGCAGAGTCTGCATTCCATACTCTTGAACTTTTGTCCGTAGTAAGGAGGTAGGATTGGACAAAAGATCTTCTTGTTTCATAGGTATCGATGTGTTCCATGTTGAATTGATGTCACCCGACCTCCTCACTGCCTCAGTCTATATCGTCGCCTCTGTTCTTGTGATTTCATACTGTTGGCTGAGTTCAAGTATCCATCAAATACCAGAGTGCGACGATTCGAGGATAGTGGTGGTTGACGTAGGTCAATTGAACAGTTTTATTACAATATCATTACATCATTTATGATATAAATGTCTTATTTTTATTATCTTCAAAACAAAATTTGCTATTTTTCATGTACCAAGATTTTTGTTCAATGCATTTAATAAATATCCTACTTTCATGTGTAGCATACACATATTATCGGACGATACACACAAGCGATAGTTGCTGCTCAGGAATAACAAAAACAGCTTCTTCTGAAAAAGACGAAATTTTACGAAAAATTTAACAATAATTGATGTAACTGTTGACAGGTTTGAGATATATTGGCATATACATATTCTTAAAGGGAACTAAATTCTCTACAACTTTCTAAAAAAAGTTTTTTTCCTCATCTGAATAGTTTAAACGATATGAAGGAATGTTTGATGAAAAGTGTGAGGAATTTTTCACTTTTCCGTGTGTAGCTCACAAACGGTTGCGAGCTCGAAAAAGGTATATAGAATGAAAGTTGTAGAGAATTTCATACGCTTTCATGTCGTATAAGAAAAAACCGTTTTCGAGATATAAGTGAAAAATTCAAAAATCCTTGTGCTCCCCCCTTTCCGGCTCACCACCTAGACGTCACGACTTCTAGTATGTTTACTCCCTAAGCACCCGGAACAAGTTTCTGAAAAAATCGCTTAGGTCCCTGCTCACGCATTCTACATTCCCTTTATTGACTGAACTATATGGTAAAATTTATAAAAAAAACTGGCATTTTTAAAACTAAGTAACTATATCAATAATTTCTAGTAAAAATGTAAAGCAAATTTTAATAAAAACTCTGAACATCTAAATTTATTCCAGTTTTTAGCTCCTGTAACTGTAAGTGTTGAAATATTAAAATATAATCTTACCTATAAATAATAACGTGTATCATTCCAACGTTATAAACGTATGTACTAAAAATGATCATGATGCCAAGTAACATTTGGGATTCCTCTCAAGAAAAAGTATTCAGGTCAAAAAGTTTCAGTTTGCTAACGCCGGTAACTCCATAGATAATACATTCACCATCCCAAGAATAGTATTGTATAATGATTTAACGAAAATTTTAAACAATATACGTATTGTATGCCAAAATTTAAATGTTTAATCTAACTGTAATTTGAATAATTAGTGAATTTGTAATTAATAGTTCTTTAGTCTCAAAACGAGTTTTCATTATCTTAAAGAATTAAATAAATTGAAGAACGTTCTTTATTAACTTTGGAAATAATGTTCCTTAATACGAATTACGCTTAACTAATTAATGCTTTTATTTTAAGATAATAACTACGAAATATTTTTTAAACACTTCCCGACAGTTTTTTGTTTTTACATATATTTCGGTAGATTATTTCGCGAATAAACTACGAAAGTCCGATATAAACTTTTGAAAAATGCTTTATTAACCCGTGCCATGCACTGCGTTAGCAGAAGTGGATAAAATATGAAATATCCACGGGAAGATTTTTTTTTTACTTTTTTCAAGCTAAAAATAAAGAATTGCATGGAATTTGTTCAACACTGATAACTGAAAACCCAGCAATTACAACTTTATGATAAAACTTGCAGATTATGATAAAATGTTCAATAAGAAAGCAGATTTGCTGAACAGTTAAGTTACCTGATCAATTACGTAAAAATAGTTTTATATATTTCGTTATTGCTTTGTTAACAATAGTGGTAACATCTGTTGTTTTGTAAGGTATGGACGATATACCACTGTAAGGCATCTCTTGGAGTCAGAGAAAGGGAATTTTATAATCAATGAGAGTGATGGAGAGGGAATGACACCATTACATATAGCTTCTCAGCAGGTAAAATATTCTGTAGTTCATAGTTTGTTGGATTATGATGATACAAACATGTAGTAAATGAATTTTATTGGTATATTCTGCATATTAAGAACACATTACTTTCAGAGACTGTAGTTTTCAAAATCAATTTTTATCTATAAATTATACTTGCAGAAAATACTGAATTCCGTACTTATTCAACTGCAATTTAAAGCAAATAAAATTGTGAAGATACATATAGAATTAGAATATACAAAATATACAAACCACAAATTCCAGTAATAATTCCTGCATTGTATCATTGAATAGATAGTGTAGACACACAGCTTGGAAAGTTACCGAAAGTTTCGATATTATTTGTAGTTGGATAATTATAAAACAATTTTTATTTGCCATCTCCATATCTACCATATTGTCAACTAACCTAAAATCATACAGTGGAAAGTTTGAACTTAACCTTGAATTGCAATTATAAATTGTTGTTAATTAAAGTGTAAACTGTTATGATTAACCTTGTTGACAATTCAAAACAATACTCGAATTAGAGGTCAAAGTTTGGTATAAAAAGCTGTGCAGCAGCCTATACCGGCAGACTTTGATCTCCAGTGCGAACTACCGAAAGGGAAAAGCCCCTCTGGCAAATCAAAGCTCTCACTTTAAAAAAGACCTACCAGTGCGAACTACCGAAAGGGAAAAGCCACTCT
>MU183122.1:84486-96625 GCA_016904865.1 Pissodes strobi
AGGTTAAAACGTTGGGGACCAACGTTATCAGGGAGGGGGAATGTGTGTACTAATTAAAATCATTAATTAAATATCACCCTGTCGCAAGTTTGAACTTGAACTTGAAAAATGTTATATAAACATTCACTGTTAATTATAAACAATTTGAGCGGTCGACGGGAGCGACTTTAATCCTTAATGATGCAATCATCAGCATTTTGTAACATATAAATACGCCGGCAAACGCCGAGTTAATTAGACTTTCGGGTCTCTCAAACCGTTCAATTGGTCGCTGGACAGTACACAGGTACGTCCACTTCTAGTTGTTCTATCCCACAACCCCCATAACTGAGAACACTTATACACAGGTATAAGGTTGTCAGGTCCTTACCTAACCTGGGTGAACGTATGCATAGGTATACGGCATTCGGGGGCTACTAAAAAGTAAAGAGAGAGTCGAATTTATGAAGTATTAGAACTTCTAGTAAAGGGATATTTTTTGGGGAGTTTTAAAAAGTAGTGAAAGTGCCTTAGCAATTTGTGATAAACTTAAAAGTCTTACCTTATAAATATCAGAACAAATACTTAAATAAAAGACAACCCGCTCACATAAACTTTATTAATAAAATAGTGACGTCGCTTGGTAGACAAACTTTGAACTAAGCCTCCCTCGAGAAGACATGCATTTCATATTAATTGGGTATAGTGTAAACTCTTAATTCATCTATAATCTTAAACACGCCTTTATTAGTATACAATCTAACCGTTGTTAAGTTTGTTTGTAAATAAACTTGTTATTGTTTTTATCGATGTGTCTCCTTTATTATCTCTTCTCAACTTGACGTAGTGCGTTCCTAAATCTGAGTTACTCTCCTACACGCTAAGTAAGGCGTGTCGTCACCGATAAAAAATACAAATCGTGACAATATTCAAACTTAAGGTACCTTCGATATTGAGCGTCAATATTCACTGAATAATAGGTATTCTTTAAAGCAATCTTACATAAAAAGTTGCGTTGATGAATTAGGTCTTTGGCACTTCTATAGTCCTCTAATTTGAAATGTGGTAGATCTACCAAAAATGTGTTAAATTCTTTAAGGTTTAATATGAATCATAAGGACTCATTAGATTTCTTTATTATAAAGAAACTAGAAATAAATTGTTCTTTTTGATGATAAGATCTAGTAATAGCACCAATGCTGAGAAGATCAGCAATCGTCTGATGTACCTCCTGATGGGAAAATTGGGTAACTGGATTCTTAGGTAATTTACTCTGGCTGGGTCGTCTACATAAAGGAAGTTTATAACCCTTAACCCAATCAAGGATCCGAGAGTTTTTTGTAATATTTTGCCAATTATTATAAAAATTACTTAGACAACCAACAACCTTAACCTCTACTACTTCCTGGAATCTCTTCTCTTCTCCCAGCTCCTCTTCTGTCTCTGGTCTCTTCTGCTGCTCCCCTCCGTTTTCTTGCGATGATTGAATCTCGATCGTCTGGCTAAAAAATTCCGGCTTGTATGCTTTTCGGAGGATCCCGATGGGATATTCTTAAAAGGTGTCTTTGAGCCTGAACTTATACCCGGGACCGAAAAATGCTTGGTCTTGATTTCATTGCTTACTTTTCTTAAATCCTGTGCAGACCTAATATGAGTCAATAACTCATCTCCAAAAAGATAGCCATCAATCGGTCTTTCCATTACCACCCTTCGAATCGATGTATCGATAGAGTTTGATAGACCATATCTCCTATGGCTTGATAATGAATGTATAATATCTGTTAACAGTTTTGAAGCATTAGCTAAGTCTTGCAATTGCGTATTAGTCTCGTCTGACGGTTTTGAGAAATATAAATTCATGGGTGCGGCAATGGCAGAGAGTGCTGCTGCTATCTGTTCCTGAATACGTGACAGGAAATTATCTTGTTTAGTTAGAGCTTCTGTTAGGCAAGCACTAATTTCTGAATTGAGTTTTGGTGGTAAAAGACCCTCTACATTATTGGGTCTAGGGTATTTCTCAATCAGGGATTTCCTTTTATTCTTGTCCATGCCATATCTACTAAACGTTGTCCACCTGCTAGCGATTTCAGCATGTATATCTGGCCCGACCGCTGCTACGGCTAGCGGGTCAGTACCAAGAATGTCAACTGGGTTCTGACTTACTTGTTGAGGTTGACCCGTTACCTCTATCGGATCTTCTTGATCCCCACTGGCGGAACTAATTGATGAGCTAGATGAATCAGAGCCCGAATCTTCAGATTCACTTGAACTGTACTTTCTGCCTGAAATAAAGTGAATAATTGCAATAACAATAATTATTCACTTTATTAAATTATTTGACTACTTATTTACATTTCATAAGACAAAACAATATAGTCTGCCCATGAATCGCCGATGAAAATAAAACTGATAATAAAAAAATATATTCATGAGGCCGTTGTTTATATTTCACGTATTTCCGCCGTAAATGTTTACGGCTCCTCTGACCCTGGCCCGTGCGGGACAAAGAGCATGAAATATTTCAGCCTATATCTCCAGGTCAAACCGAAAAAACCAATGTTGGTATTCGGGAGGAATCTAAATTATAATCTTAAGAAAAGGCGATACGAATGTAACCGAAAAAATTACACAGATACTTTAAATTAAGGTTGTAACGAAGTTACTATATTTTTTGGGGAATAGGATGCACTACGGATTAACTTTCTTATTTTACGTGCTATTAACATCATTCTTTTTCATAAAATATAATTTAAATATGCTAAATTCAATTCTATAAAATATTCCGTCGCGAAAAGCCGGGAAATCGGTTTTCACGTAGTTCTCGTGCAGTACCAGTAGAGCGTCGCGATCTTCGTCGCATCACGCTGCGCGTGAGGTCCCCACCTAGCAGCCGGCCGATGACGCGATCGCGGCGATCCCCACTACGGGTCGAGCTAACAAAACCGGGCGGCATCGCGCTAAACAGGCAGTACCCACCCGGGGTTCTCGAGTCGAGTTAGTCGGCAGTCGAGAGGCAGTCTAGCACCGAGCCAGCTCCTAACAAACCGGGAAGGACCGACCGACCGAGCAGGTAAATATCCGTCGTACCGTATTCCTGGTCCATGATCCTTTCCCTATTGGCAAGTGGAGTAATCCCGGCCATCCTGCCTTGGCAAGCGGAGTAATCCCGGCCTACCGTAGTATTCCCGGCTCCCCTATTGGCAAGCGGAGTAATCCCGGCCATCCTGGTTTGGCAAGTGGAGTAATCCCGGCTAAGGATCCTTCCAAACTAAGTCCATCCAGGCTTCACGTCCGAGTTAGGGAACCGTTCTGCTGAACCGACCGTGTCATAGAGCTGGAGCTATTGAGAACCGTATACCGTATTTATCGTAGGGCTTCCGTACCGTATCTACTGCCACACGTACCGTAGGGCTTTCGGACCGCTACAGTTCACCGTATCTAGTACCGCACTTACCGTAGGGCTTCCGTATCGCTACCGTTTACCGTATTTACTGCCATATTTACCGTAGGGCTTCCGTACCGCTACCGTTTACCGTGTTTACTGCCATATTTACCGTAGGGCTTCCGTACCGCTACAGTTTACCGTATTTACTGCCATATTTACAGTAGGGCTTCCGTACCGCTACCGTTTAACGTAATTGCTAACATAATTACCGTGGGGCTTCCGCACCGCTACAGTCTACCGCGCGATTAGAGTATTCGATTCGTTTACTACCGTTTTAAGTTTTCTTACGTATTACCGGGTTGGGTCGCTTAGAATAAGTTGTCTGGTACTTTTAGCTATAAGAAAGTTAGGTTTATACTTACTGTCGGATAAACACGACCATTATTTTGTTTACACGGAGTGTTTCATTTACCAGGGACCGATTCCGAGTATTTAAAAACCGAACCTTGGACAACCGTTTCTCCACTGTCTAAAGGCTACCCGATAGGCGAACAGCGATCCCCTTTGTCGCTGTAAATATCAAAGGGGTGGCGCCCGAGAAAACCGAAATACAGGAGGTCGCAAAAAGTAAGAAAAGGGCGCAGTTACAAGGTAAAATGAAGCTCTGGGCGCCGGCTCTTATTCTTAGTTATCCTCCGAAATTTAATATAATATAATAATATTAATATCTGAATTATCATATCATTTTAGAAGAAATTTCTGAACAATTCATCTTGGGATATCTTTATGCTAAAACAAAGAAACACATATAATCTACTTACTTCTCTTGTACCTCTTAAGCTTTTTATTAAGGCTTTTCATCTTATGCTGAATTTCTTGCAGAGATTCACGATTCTTTCGCTTCGACATAGTCACAAAACACTCACAAGCGTTATTTAACTTGAACGTACTTATCGATAGGATACGACACGATACAATGAATATTGCAGCAGCGAGACCCGGTGTGGCCCGGTATGCTTAGTCAGCGAAGGCAAAAAATTTTATTTTTCTGTGAACATCGTAGAATAGGTACCTACGTCGCACTGCAACTACTACATGGTGTTTATAATCTGAGACGAGGCTGCGAAGTATAATAAATATTAAAGCTAGAATGTATATCAAAATGAGAATATTGGTACTTTAAGCGAATCAAGTAAAAGTTAACAATGTTGTTGTTTCAAAATAGTATAGACTCTTTGCTGTTGTAGCTATGTTCAATATTGTCGTAGTGGATTCACGTTTATCAGACAAATTGTTGCCTATTACCCAGCTCAGGTGTAGGCTTTTTTAAATAAACGAAGCTGAAAAAACTAAAAGAACTGGAAAATGCTCGACGTTTCGAGGAACAAGTTTGCCCCCGTTGTCAAGAGCGAAAAATATAAAAATTAAAATGGTTAGTAAATGCAGTTAAAAGAGTAAAAATCTGGTGCACTTTATCAAGTTTTGAATTAACTTTGGAGAGAATGAACCACGAAGAGAATTGACTACTTGTATTATTTCAATAATTATAAAATAAATAATAAAAATATAGGCTGTGTTACATATGGAATTCTTTATCATAAAACCATACCATACATTGGCTTTTAGTGACTGTATAAATAAGCTTAGTTAGTAATATATAGCAAGTTACAGCTATAAATAAAATCAAAGTAAACACACTGGTTGAGTTATCCTTCTCAATGGTGTCATGGAGAGAAGAATTTATTATTAGTAAATGTAAATAACAGTAAAAAGCTATCGCAAGATTTGTCAAGTTTTGAATAGACTTTGACAAGTCATTATGTCAAAATCTATTCAAAACTTGACAAAACTTGCGATATCTTTTTACTGTTATTAACATTTACTAACCATTTTCATCTATGTTGGGGTTTGGAACCTTCGGCAATATGCACTAAAACGGAGTTTTATCCACAATACCGAAACAGAATTATTGCACCCGACGCCGACGGCGACGCGCGTAGCATCTTCAGGAGATGATTAAACCATTTTCATTTTTAGGCTTGTCCGTTCTTGACGACCGTTTTCCAGTTTTCTTTAGGTTTTTCAGTTTCGTTAGGGTCACTTACTAGCACTTGTTCTGTTTACACCCCGTAGCCAGAGCCGAAGAGGTTCTATGAATTTGTAAAGATTTGTGGAGCCAAAGGCAATCAATAGCAAGGTAAACATGAATCCTCCACAACAATATAGAACATATCTACTTTATTTTTTGTCGTTTTAATTTTTTTTCAACTAAATGTACGACCTTAAGTTTGATTTTTTGTGGTTGTTCCTTATAGAATGCTCCTTGAATATCTTCATTTTGCATATTCTTTAATAGATACGTTACTGGATTCGTTGGTTGACCTTTGCTAGTAGTAAACACCTCTGGGGAACAATTGCGGCTGTATTTTTGTCGAATATTCCTCTTAACTTTGGAAATGCGTACGTACATGCCAGGTGTTAAATTTGAATTTAAATGAGCAATCTTAATTCGTTCATTTTTATAGTTCGATGTTTGGTATTACTAGCACGAAGTACAGGGTTATCCAACGAGGACTAGACAAGGCGATTTTTTGACTTTCCCTGTACTTTTATAAAAAAAAAACTGAAATAGCCATCTTATGTAATTTCCTCCCGCGAATTCAGATATGTTCAGCAAAAAAACAATTGAACATCAAACAGAATTGCTAGGGGTCACTTTGTTATTTTTTTAAATGGAACACCCTGTATATTACTACATTTTTGGACTCTCTAGAACAATCTAAACACATGTTGTGTATAATATCCTATACCTATCTTTAACTGTATACTAAATATTGACAGTTGAAAGTCGGTCATTTTGACACTTTGACAGGCTAAAATCTAAACCGCACGAGATCAAAGAAAACGGTTTGCACATTCCTATCTTGGGTTTTCATAAGCTATCGAATGACAGTAACTTTGAATTTAACCGGAGGTCCAGATAAACCCACACCAGATGCGAAACCTCCCTCCTAACGCATGAAACAAAAATTCGTTTAAAGCTCCGCCTCCTTGGGATGGCCAGCCATCCCAAGAAATAGTCAGGGCAGGCTCTAGTCTGATTCTAAACGGGAGCCACGCGAGTCTTTTGGTTTAGTCCGAGAGCGTTACGAAAAGCAATTAATCTTTATTTTATTAAAAATGCCTGGTTATAAGTGCTTTTATTTGAATTATTCTACTAGAAGCGGTGGCGAAAAATCATTATTTAAATTACCCCGCGATCCTGAAAGGTATGTATAAATGTTGTTTAATGCACATGCCAGCACACTTATTTCCAAAATTATTGCATAATCTAAAATCGAATGAGCACGAAATTCAATTAAATCTGAAAACTGGCAGATGCAACAAAATCTTATTTAAATTCAACTAATGTTATACAGTGTCCGTCAGAATATTGGCCACACATGGGAAATTTTTTTATTATTATGATATCGGAACTTTTGTTTTAACCAATCAATTCTGCATGTCTGACAATCTAAAAATGCATTTTAACATTGAAAATGTTTCTGTTTTCCTAGTATAGGGCCTCAAATCGTGGAAAAGTGCTTGCTACATTTGCCACATTCATGACGTGATACGCGTGAGAGATCGTGTTAGTTTGTTTATTCAAACCTAAATTTGATTATAACGTATCGGAATCGGTTCAAATGACTAAAATAAATTGGAACTAACTGAAACTAACTGCAAGTTTATTGAACGACTAACCAAAACTAACCAATAGCACCAAAACTGGCTAAAACGTATCGGAACAGGTTACAAAAATTAAAGTAAGAAAACTAATCAAAAAGAAACGAATTTTGACGACTAACAAAACTCCCGAAAACATTAAATTTGATTATAGTATAACGTGTCAAAACCAGTTCAAGTAACTAAAATAAATTGGAACTAACTGAAACTAACCGAAAGTTGATTGGACCACTAACCAAAACTAACCATATGCGCCAAAACGGGCTAAAACCTATCGGAACAGGCTCCAAAAATTAAAGTAAGTTAAAATTAACCAAAACGAACCGAATTTTGGCGACTAACGAAAACAAACCACAAACATTAAATTTGATTATAACGTATCGGAACCGGTTCAAGTGACAAAAACAATTTGGAACTAACTAAACTAACCCAAACTAGCCAAAGGTAACTAAAAGCACCAAAACGGGCTAAAACTTATCAGAACAGATTACAAATGTTAAGTTAAAACTAACCTAAATTAACTGAATTTTGGCGACTGACTAAAACTAACCAAACACATTAAAATTGATTATAACGTACCGGAACCGGTTCAAATAACTAAAATATATTAAAGCTATCTGAATTTTACCGAAAATTGATTGAACGACTAACTAACCAAAAGCACCAAAACGGGCTAAATCGCATCGAAATAGATTTAAAATATTGAGTTCAAACTAACCCAAATTAACCGAATTTTGGTGACTAACCAAAACTAACCAAAAACATTAAAAATGCTTATAACGTCTCGGTACCGACCGGTTCAAATGACTAAAATAAATTGGAACTAACTGAGTTTTACCTAAAGTTGATTGAACGACTAACCAAATCTAACCAAAGGTAAGTAAAAACATCAAATCGAGCTAAAACGTATCGAAATAGATTAAAAATATTAAAACTAACCCAAATAAACCGAATTTTGGTGCCTAACCAAAAATAGCCAAAAGCACTAAATTGTTTATAACGTATCGCAACTGGTTAAAATGATTAAAATAAATTAAAACTAACTGAAATTAACCGAGAGTCGATTGAACGACTAACCAAGACTAACCAAAACTAATCCAAACTAGCCGGTTCAAATGACTGAAATAAATTAAAACTAACTATGTCTAACCGAAAACTGATTGAATGACTAACCAAAACTAATCAAAAGTAACCATAAGCACCAAAAAGAACTAAAACGGATCGGAACTGATTAAAGGTATTAGAATAAGTAACTAACCCAAATTAACCAAATTTTGGCGACTAACTAAAATGAACCAACACATTAAAATTGGTTCTGACTGAAATAAATTAAAACTAACCAATAAGTGATTGAATGACTAATCAAAACTAATCAAAAGTAACCATAAACACCAAAAAGGGCTAAACCTGAACTGATTAAAGGTATTAAAATAAGTAACTAACCGAAATTAACCGAATAACGTATCGGTACCTTTTCAATTGACTAAAATAAAATGGAACTGGCTGAAAGTAACCGAATGTTGATTGAATGACTAACTCAAACTAACCAAAAGTAACTAAAAGCACCAAAACGGGCTAAAACTGATCGAAATAGATTAAAACTATGGAAGTAAGTTAAAACTAATACAAGTTAAACGAATTTTGGTGACTAACCATAACCAATAACACTAAAATTGGGTATAGCATATCGGAACTGGTTCAAATGGCTAAAATAAACTAAAACTAACTGAAAATTAGCCTTGTTTGGTGCTTTTGGTTACTTTTGGTTAGTCGTTTAACCAACTTTTGGTTGATTTCAGTTAGTTTTAATTTATTTAAATCATTTGAACCGGCTCCTATACGTTATTACCAATTTTTGCTTTTTGGTTAGTTTTGGATAGTCATTCAATCAACTTTCAGTTTCTTTCAGTTAGTTCCAATTTATTTTCGTCATTTGAACTGGTTGCGATACGTTATAACCAGTTTAAATGTTTTTGGTCAATTTAAGTTAGTCGCTATATACCTACATACTCGTACCTATATTCAACTTAAAATACCACTTACTTTAATATTTTTTATCTGTGCCGATACGTTTTAGCCCTTTTTGATGCTTTTGTATAGTTTTGGTTAGTCGTTCAATCAACTTTCGGTTGATTTCAGTTACTTTTAAATTATTTTAGTCATTTGAACCAATTCCGATACGTTATAACCAATTTAAATGTTTTTTTGTTACTTTAGGTTAGTCGCCAATATTCGGTTAATGTTAAGATGTGACTCTCGGTGTAATTTAAGTGATCTCAGAGCTACTCTGGAAAAAAAAATATTTGACTGCGATACTACCTACCGAGACTGCTATTAATTGCAGAAGAGTCCAGTCGATATGCCCCAAAAAATCAAGATAATTTCAAATATTACAATTACGCCCCAAATTAAATTTGCTAATTGTTAATAACAAAGAACTTAATTTTAGTGGCCAATAACAACTATGCAATTATCATGCCAATCATACACATGGCTAATAACTATATAGTTTAGATTATTCATTAATTTTAAAGGCTTAAATTCCGCACACAACTGTGTGCTTTAGGATATCTCATAACAAAAATGTACTCTATTTATGCTGAAATGTTTTTATTTCCTGTAGAGTAATGGCTAGGTAATGCTAAGTGACTATATCCGGTACCCTATATCATACAAAATAGAGAATCGCCTTTGTCATAAAATGTTCATAATGTTTAACTTGCATTAAATTATATATCCTGCATCTTTAGGCAATGGTGGCTCATGGTCGAGTTGAACTTTTAGCTCACCCGCTAAGTCAGAAATATTTGCAAATGAAGTGGAATTCCTACGGAAAATATTTCCATTTAACGAACTTAATGTTTTACTGTATATTCTTGGGATTCATTACTTGCTTCTCCTCCCAGCTTATGGAACATGAGAAAGCTTTGAATTTTACCAGCATGGTTTATAATAATATGACTACCGAACAAGTAAGTGGCTTCATGATCATTGATGTAAACTTTATGATTTTATGTGAATGATAAATAATAAAATATATTTTGAAGCGATTAAATTATAATATTGCGAACTTTGAGTAACTTATATTTTTCAACTGATTACTATCAGTTCCCAGAAATTTTTTTTGTGGTAGTACTGAATTAAAAGGTTTGACAGTTATGCCATATTTTAACCAAAGCTGAATAGATATAATTCAGTCTACACTTTGAACGTAGATGATTCTACAATTATTTTTCAGAAGTATGCGGACAGAAAATCTAAAATCCTGCATGTTCAGATAAACTACTCCATGTATATATGCGCTATGTCAATTTTGGTGTTCATCGTGATAAATGGCGTAAGGGAAGTTGCTCAGATGCTTCAACAGAAATATATGTATTTTCTCCATCCTATAAACCTAGTGACATGGTGTCTGTATGGAGCTACAATAGTAATGGTAAGCTTTTCAAGTAGAGAAACATTTTCATATTATACCTAACCATCATAATTAACGTACGACTTTCAGCAAGTATATCTTATCCCTACCGCCCTGCTTTGCATATTATATTCAGCATCAGTATCAGAGAGGCTCCTAACGGGCCTTGCACTTAGACCACCAATTGGCCCCTTTGTGTCCCCAGCCCGCATCAGAGAACTTCCAGGATGCCGGTCTTCTTCACACTAACACGACGTACTAAATATGGCTCGACCGGCGTCGCGCCAAAGATTCTGAGTTTTGCCCACGCCAAGGTGGGGCATTTCGTAAGTAGATGATATGAGGTCTCATCATCCTCCATGCACCAGCTACACTCCCCCTCCTCTGCAATTTTCAGCGTGCCGTCTAAGCTTACAGTGCCCTGTGAAGAATCCTCCCAGGTCCTCGTCTGTTGAGCCTGGGAAGTGTGTGGTTAATAGGTGGTGCAGAGTATCCGCCGGTGACGACGTATAGTCTTCACCTGGCTTACAGACACTTCCAATTTCGCAAGTGGGCCCCTTGAGAGCACCTTACAGAGTCTGGGAGCTGCCGGGCTTGGGACAACCGTCCACAGTAAGTCCTCCAGGCGCTCCTTTCGGACCCTCTCAGCTCTTTTATTTTGCACAATATTATGTTAAATTCAATATCGAAAAGAAAAATATGCTATTTGCCACAAAAGTAAATGCTAAAAGATAGTTCCTTTATTTTTAAGCTTTATCTTGTGGATTTTAATCGTGATCGGAGCCCTTTACTTAGCTGAGAATAAATACATCAATATTAATATAATATAAATTATGAGACTGCTTTGCGCGAAAGATTATGACACCACGGCACATATGTGCCATGATGACACTGTCAAAATGACACCTACCTTGTTACACTGTCATCTGATCACCTGTACACGAAGGCTTTTGGTAGGACCATCTCTTTGCCCAATGGTTGATTGACAACAGTGCTAGGTGAACGGCCACCACTTTCTGTTCCATTATTCGTGTGACTTTAGAATAACAACGAATCCAATTTGATTTTAATGTTCACCTAAAGCTCTCAAAGCACTTATTTTTATGTATGATTTAGTTGAGATTGGACAATTTTTTTGAAACGCTTCATGTCCACGATCAGTTGACATTGACTAATACATTCCGACTTTGGGTCTAATTCTGTGAGGTGCTGCTTGGACTCTCTATACGAAATAATATTTATTCTTAACTCTTTTTACCCTTTTATTTTTAAATTCCGCAACTCTAAATCAATTCATCCTGCCTGATTCGTTGGTTTATATATGCAAACGATATTTCGGAATCAGTCTTAAATGTATGTATACAATCTATATTATATCTTAGGTACTGCCAATATTTGGAAGAGACATATATGAAATTCAATTTTCCTTTGCCTCGCTGGTTGTATTCTTGAGTTGGTTTAATCTACTGCTACTACTACAGAGATTCGACCAAGTGGGGATTTATGTCGTCATGTTCTTAGAAATATTACAAACTCTGATAAAAGTGCTGATGGTATTTTCAATTCTCATAATTGCATTTGGACTAGCTTTCTATATACTATTATCAAGGGTAAGTTAACTCAGCTTGTATTTA
>MU183122.1:111625-127482 GCA_016904865.1 Pissodes strobi
TTAACGTTTGATGACGGCCACTCTTTGCTAATATATACTGTTAAATAATTATCTTGGAAAATTAAGATTAAAGGATTTAAATATTATTTTAAGGCTGTAGATACTTTAAACAAACTTCATCCGATAAATGATACACGCGAGTGTAAAAAATTGTCACTGAAGAAATACCTATTCAGTATCCATGACAATGCAATTAAAAATAACTAAAATCAGTCTATAATAGTCCATTTTGCAATGACTCTTCTTTTATATGTTAAATTGAAGAACTAAAACATTATTTAGCTACCTAATAATCAAAAACAAAAAACGGCTTGCTGATATGATGCAGAACTTGGATCCGATCAGATGCTATTAGCTTTATTTGAAAATGTCAGAACTGAATTCATTTTCTTTCTGATTTTTGGAGAAGTCCATTTGTTGGAGTGCCTATTGGATGCAGTCTTCAAACTTACTCCTTCATCAATATCGTCAACTTCTGTACTTATCTCCATTTTCTGAAAAAAAATTTTTTTTTCAAACCGAAATAATCTGGTAAATTATCGGACTTTATTATTGTGGGACTAAAAGATATTCTTTTCATACAGAGATTACTTTCAATTTGAAGAAATTTGATTGATTTAAGGATTTACAACTAATGCTCTTTGATCGTACATGTAATTAAAATGCAACTAACGGAAAACGTCAATAATCTTATATATTTCCTTATTATTGCTTGTTCACGAAATGTTTGCATTTATTTTTCTGATGTAATGAAGAAAGACATTTCGAAGAAGCCGACTTTCCAACAAACCCACTTGACCCAAGGTCTTGCCTCTGTATTCCATTCCGATAATCACGTGGGTGTTTGTTCCAACTTAAAAATAACCTTGTTAATTGAGAGCGACTGCTCACTTGGACCAATGCATTTGACCTTGAAGTTAGTTTATGGTTGATGCTCGATGTTATCACTGAGTCTTGAATCATTTGAAACATAAACTTTTGTTTTATTGCTTGACTTTGATATCATTCGAAATTTAAGCTTGAGAATATACTTGATATATGATGGTCACCATTTTGTTGCTTTCTGCTTGAATAAATTTGAAATTCAAACTTGTTAATAACCTTGATATTTTATGATCACCACATGACTTTGCTCTTGAACGATCTTAAAAATGATTGATATTATACAATGAATAGATTCTGCGGTAGGATCGTTGTAAATCATCGTTGAATAATAATACTAGGGATAACTAGTACACTGCTTTTAGATGTTTCAAATAATTTAATGAGATATTTTTCTCTACATGTTTCGGCTTGATGAGGTCTTTATCAAGAGTAGTTGTATACTAAAATCTAAATTGTTATACCCTACTAATAAACCGCCTGACGGTATTTTGTTTTTATTACATTGTCAATTATGCAAGTGTTTAAAGAGCAGGTCATTTGGTCGTTCGTATTTAAAATGCCTGTTTTTTGTCACTTTTGGATTTCTAGGTACTCAAAAGGTTCAGCCTTTTACTCTTTGTTTCGGTGTGTAAAAGCTTGACATTATTCGTATCTATAAAATGGTTATTTTCTATACAATGTTCTGCTAAGCCAGTTTTTCATATTATGTAAAATCGTTATAAATTTGTTTAGTTTAAATGTTCTTCTGTTTTTTTCCTTATTAATTTGTCGATCATTAGAAATTCTTGTCCATACAGATATTGATGGAAATGCTCAACCGACCGTACTATTGCCAAAAGCTCTTTTCGGGTTACACCGTAGTTACGTTCAAGTTTCGAAAGTCTTCGATTGCAGTATTCGATAACTTGTTCTTCTCCTGCTTGTACTTGCGATAAAACTGCTCCGATGCCGCTGTTGCTTGCGTCTGTATCCAATACAAATGTACCCTTTTGTTCCGGATATCCCAATATTGGACTAGAACATAGAACCGCTTTTAATTTCCTGAATGCAGAATCACAGTTGTGATCCCAGTTATAATTTGCTCGTTATTCAGTGAACTTATGTAGAGGTGCAGAAATTTTTGCAAATCCTTTGACGAATCTTTTATAATAAGTACATAATCTAAGGAAGCTCCGCAGGTCGTGTTTGTCGCGAGGACGAGGCCAGTCTTTGATCTTTTGTTGATCGGTTTGGATTTTCTCTGACGACACGACATGCCCGAGAAATTCAACTTTTTGTTGAAAAAGAAAACATTTCTTTGGATTCAGTAAGAGCTGAGTATTCTAGATAATAGTAAAAACTTCATGCAGGTTTTGTAGGTGCTCTTGAAAAGTTGTTCCCATTACCATTATATCATCAAGATAGACCAGACATGTCTTTCAAGTGAGTCCTCGTAGAACAACTTCCATTAGACGCTCAATAGTAGCGGGGGCATTGTATAGCCCGAAGGGCATGACTTTAAACTGATATAAACCACTTCCTTAGAAAAGGCAGTCTTTTCCTTATCTTGTTCGTTAATGCCTTCTTGCCAGTAGCCGCTCTTTAAGTCGAGTCTTGAAAACCAATGAGAACCTGCAAGTGTCGTCAACGTGTCATTAATGCTGGGAAGTGGAGAGCTGTACTTCTTGGTCACGTCTTTGAGTCTTCTATAGTCCACGCAGAATCTGGTAGTATCATCATTTTTGGTGACTAAGATAATAGGAGACGACCATGGGCTTAATGGCACTTCAATTATTCCATCGTCAAGCATTTTATCTACTAATATGGCAACCTCTTGCCGCTTCGTCACTGGTAACCTCCGAGGATGCTGCCGTATGGGGTGAGCACTTCCAGTGTCGATTTTATGTTTTATGATATTCGTTCTTCCAGTATTGGTATTTTTTTGTTTCAATGGCTGTGCTCTGCTCTCTGATAAATTGTGTAGCTTTCTTCAGTTCTTCGGAAGGCTGATGATGCCACGACTTCTGGAAATATTCTAAGCCATCCTTAGGTGATGTTGAGGGTGGTTTTTCTGCCCGCGTTTCGCAACTGTTTACCCACTGCAGCGGCTCGCAAGTAGCTATTACATCTCCTTTTTGATTTTGATGGAATTGGATGCAATATTAGCTATTCTTATCGGTATTTCGCCTTCGGTTTTGACCAGTGCTTTGCCTACGAGGTGTTTGCGAGTCAAATTGTGATGTTGGATAAGTCCGATGCAGCCTCCAAAATACTTCTCCAATTGCCCAAAAATTATGTCTTTGGTATTTCCGCTTATTCTGACAGTACATGCCGCCACTACTTTAGTGGGTGTGCGATCGTCTGTTTTAGTAAGGATGAACTCTTCGGTGTCAAACTTCAGAAGGTTAAGTTTGTTGTCAAAAGAGAATCCATGTTGACCGATGAGATCCATCCCCAAAATAAATTCGTCTTCTATGTCGGCTACTAACATTGTGTGGTGTAATTTAATTTGTCCCAGTTGAAGTTCAATATCCATTTCTCCAAGTACTTCAGCACTCTCACCGGTAACCGTACGTAAAACAACATTCTTCGATAGGACTTCTACTCTATTTACTCTGTTGGACCTTATCAAAGATACCGCCGCACCAGTGTCAACAGTAATTGTAATGGCTTTTTTGTTCATCTTTCCTTTAATAGTTAGACTGTCGGCGTTTTTCTTAGGTTTTTTATGGAGACGATCCTGGGGGTTTTACCTTCCTTAGCCTACACCCGACCCACAATGTTGACTAAGTGAAGTTTTCCTGATTTGACCTTGAGGTCCTAGCGTCTCTGGATGGAGATCAAGACCGTAGTTGTACTCGGCAGTCTCTTTTGAAATGCCCAGTCCTGCCACATCTATAGCATTGATTTGAAGTATTTCGGTTACGTGGCCTATCTTCCAGTGGCTCCCGGAATCTCCCTGTAGCCTGAAGAACTTCGGTTAATTTCTTCAAAATTTCGCCCATCTCAGTTAATTCACAGCTGTTCGAGGGCTTTGCTTCCTGAATGGATACACTCCTGATTTATGGCTTAAAGATGTTACAGGTCGCCTCGATTTCTAGAGCCCTGCCCAAAGCTGCACTACTGTAACCAAATTTGGCTAGACATAGCATTTTCTGAGTTTCTGGATCTCTGATACCATCCACGAAATATTGGGCAGCAAGTTCCTCTTGAAATTCCTCTGTTGCTCCAGGGTATGCCATTTGAATGAGACGCCTAACGTCTGCCTCAAATTCTTGCAGGTTTTCACCAGGTTTCTGATGTCTAGACTTCACTTGTGCTTGATAGAGTTGTTTTCTATGTTGGTCGCCAAATCGTCCCTCCAGAGCAGCTACAAGTATGTCATATTTCCCCTGTTGGCTGATGGGAATGGTCTGTAGTTGTTCCAGGGTAGGTCAACGAAGCGCTACCACTAGTGACGTAGCCATTTCCTCGTTATTCCAACCGTTGGCAACAGCAGCGGCTTCAAATTATTGTCCTTGATTTTTTAGTCGGTAACTTCTGCTTGTAGATACGTAATTTCTTTCTGTATGTTTCCTACTTCTTTTTGTTCATTTCCAACTTCTTGTATATCTTTTACTTTCATTTCAAATTTCTCATTTTGTCCGTCCAATATTTTCTGTAATTTTCCTTGGTTGCCTACAATTACATCCAGCATCCATTTCTGAAGATGATCCTGTTCTATTTGTCTTTTATCTTCTTGGTCTTGTAAAATTTTCTGAAGCCTCTCCTGTTCTGCTTGCTTTTTACCTTCATCATCTTCCCGATCCGCTTGCTTTTTATCTTCTTGATCTTGTAAAATTCTCTGAAGCCTGTCCTGTTCTGCTTGCCTTTTACGTTCATCTTCTTCCGCATCCGCTTGCTTTTTATCTTCTTGGTCTTGCAAAATTTTCTGAAGCCGGCCCTGTTCTGTTTGGCTTCCAGCACTTAGATTTTCCATGAAATCGGTCAACATTTTATTTATTTGCTCCATTTCTGCCGTTTGTTGTCTTGTATTGACCATAGAATGTAATAAAATGTTCACAGAATCCACCAATCAAAACGGTCTCGTTGACGTACTTGTACGCTCTTCTCTCATCGAGAAACACTTCCCAAGTCTCGTCTCTTCACTATCCAACTTCTAACACCAAATCTTACGTTTTTCCCGGCGGTTCTGATAAAATTACAACTTTTATTATTTTAAACTAATACTCTCTTTATTCTTTATCACTCTATACAATTAAACGCACCAAACTACTCTTATAACTTTACAACTAATAGCTCTTTACAATTCAATACTCAATGATTAACTAACTCAACACGCTTTCTGCCTGCTACTTATATACAATCTAATATCTATCACGAATACTCCGGAAGAAGCGATGCCACTCTATATTATTCTCGACCAGGGCGGCGCGGCGAGATAATTCCACAGTTCCCGAATTTTTGCGGCCGGCGATGACTCATACGTAGACGCGACAAGGCTAGTTCTATAGGGCAGCACAAAAACATTCAGATGGTTGCTAGCCGTGACAATCTAGTAAATAAACAACAAACTGCATATTGTTCAAAAACCATTCTGAACACGTTTTCAAATCTAACGATTTAGTTTTGTACAATTTAACATTCCACGCCACTGTCCTCGCATTTCAAAGAAATTAAAAGCCATGGCATACTACTAACGCCATCTCTTGGTTACAACGTTTATCCACTGCGTCAGGCAGTCTAGATAGCTAAAAATAAAGCGTCCTCGAAAGGCCTCCGACAAATCATAGCGCTTCCCGCTGCTTTCCGGCGATATTACTAGCGTCATCTGTTGTAACAACGTTTACTCATCTGAATCCGCCCGCGTATCCTACGCCGAGTCGACCAATCACAGAGCATCCTCCAGGATAGCCACTTCACTCAACCTAAAATGTCCTAGCATTATAGTTAGGAAGTTTTAGGATTTTCTAGGAAGTAACTAAAATTCCGATCTTTAATAATCGAATTCATGAAAACTAGTCAGCAGATTTCAACCGGATTTGTATTAAAATTCATAATATTAATTTAGATAACCGGTCATGCTAAGTTTTTAGACAATATCTCTATATTTACATTATTGCCCTTTCTATGTCCGATTATCCCGCCAAAAGAGGCGGTGACAAAGGGGCGTTAACAACTTCTTCAAGTTAATCTAGTTACCATGTTCTAGTATGAACTAGCATCTCGACTCTCCACCATGTAAGTCACTCAAAAGGCACTGTTCCCGCCGACATGGCGTCAAGCCGCCATGTCGGGCCAGTTTTCACGCTTTGAGACCTCATAATCTATCTAGTTCTATACTCAAGTGACATAGTGGTATCCTGCCATAGTCGTCGTCATCTTAAGCCTACAAACAGGTATTTATCGGCACCCTGACTGCCATTAATCTCACAAGTATGTCGCTGTACCAACGTTGTGCTGGCGTCCCCAATGGTCTTGCCCATGGGAATTCTACAATCGAGCCTTGTCTCGTATCTCAAGTAAGTAAACACACACGTTTACATTCACATTCTCTCAGAGGCTATACCATCGCTGTACAGTCTTCCCCAATGGTCTTGCCCATGGGTATTCTACAATCGAGCCTTGTCTCGTATCTCAAGCAGTAAACACACACGTTTATATTCACATTCTCTCAGACGCTGTACCATCGCTGTACAGTCGTCCCCAATGGTAAGTAAACACACACGTTTACATTCACATTCTCTCAGAGGCTGTACCATCGCTGTACAGTCCTCAATAGTCTTGACCATGGGTTTTCAACATTCTCTATCACGAGTATAACACTGGGTTACTATACTCTTGCCTTATTCTAATATAAGGATTACTCTGCACTAGTCTGCATACATACTCAGGCCGTATTCTCATATAAGGATTAAACGGCACTAGTCTGCCAATATACTCAAGTTTTCACAAATGCTATATCCCCTACGCGGATTTCAGCTTACCTATGCTACCTGCATAGCACATTTTACAATAATTTTTGCGTGTATAGAAACCGCACTCACAAAGGCATCAATGTCATGCTATTATGCAATAACTGCATACCAGATTCAAACCCTAATTCAAGTCATTCCTATTTGCAAGAAATTGAGCTACATTCTACATAGAAGCTAGAACAAAGACTTAGTAACTGTTTAAAGTGACATTTCCTGTGCTGGAAGATAAACTACTGAACGAATTGAACGTTGCTCGTCAATTGGTGAACATAGTGTACATATTAGCTTATAGGTGGACTTTAAGGTAATATTAATCCTGTTATTATTGCTTGTATATTATTGTATTTCGTATCAGCGTTAGATCAGCAAACTGAGCTCATGCGTAGCAGTTCGCGCTTCAAGGTTATGTTTATAATCATATATTAGTTTAGTATTACAATTGTTTGCAATGCTTTAGTTTTTTAAGAGTATTATTTATGCCATATTCTTCAAGGTCGATATTTTGCCTCGACTGATATTGTTCATATCGTAGCACTGACTACGTACAGGGTGTAAATTTTTAAGCTACAAAAAAAAATAAAAAACAAAATTGTAGGGTTTTTAATGTAGTTTTTGCACACATAAAGGGAAAAACCAAAAATTGTACAGTATACAGGGTAGATCAAAAAGAAACCATATTTTTAAATCAAGCCCCCCCCCCATTTTTTATTCGATTTTTCGATTCTACGTAAAATTCTAAGGATTTTTAATGTAAACACACTATATGCATATTCCTACTACTTTAGGAGTTATTGACAGTTGAAGTCGCTATTTTGTTTGTTCTTTTATTTTTCTATGGGAACAGTCACCTAAAAATATAACTTTTTGTCTAGCTTTTGAAGTCATTGAGGTGTAAATATTGAGTTTCCTCAATTCGACCTCATTGCTTCGAGTAGTGATTTTGTATCTTGTGCTTTAAAAATGATTAAAGAATTATTATTATAATTAAAAAATAGCGACTTCAACTGTCAATAACTCCTAAAGTATTAGGAATAGGCATATAGTGTGTTGAATGCCCATCAACCTGAGGTGTTTTTCCACCAGTCCCAACTAGCAAATTTTAGTTTACCGGTCTTAAATTATTACTACAATTGAATTTAGGTAATGTTTTCGCTAAAACTGGCTCATTTTTCACCAATAAAACAATGACGCATATGCTGCGTCACGGGCACTCAGCAACAATATTTGGTCTTTGGTGCCCACTGACGCACACCTGTCGTCAAGTTATAAATATGTATGTATTGGTTTATTTATTTCTAAATCCCAAACAAAATGAATATTCTATATAGTACAAAAAATATCAAGTAACAGATAAAAATCAACTAAAACATAACACATGATAAACGAAATAAGAAATAAAAACCAAACATACTCAAAGAATAAAATACATTTTTCCTACAAAGAAGTTAACTAAAAAAAAAAAACAAAAGAAAATTGCCGTATAAAAGCGTATCCTAAATTACGACATTCTTCACTACTTATTCCTATGAAACTGTTCACATTTGCGGCATATCTTTGGATAGACTCACCAGCTCCCAATTTTGCTTTTGCAACATCGGTTGGACTCTCTTTTCTTCCACTACGTAAAGTGCCCGTGCAAAATGTATTTCTTTCTATAAGTTGTCTAGCAAGACTGACTGAATTATAATAATTGTCTATATATAGGCTATACCCCTGATCCAAGTAGCTATTGACAAGATGAAGGACAACATTAGCAGCATGTCCTTGACCTCCCATATCATCAGCTGCGCCGGCGTAAATTTGCATTTTCATAACGGTACCTGTACTTTCGGTAAGTAAATAGAATTTAATGCCGTATTTATGTTTTTTATTCTTTATGTATTGGCGGAATAGCAGCCTTCCTCTCCACAGAAGCATAGACACATCGATAGCAAGCTCTTTTTGTGGAATGTAAATATCCAACATTTTATTGTTGAAAAAATCTACTAATGGGCTTACCTTGAACAGTCTGTCATTAGGACGCGGCTCGCCTTCTTGAGGATTGAGAGAAAAATGTAAACAGCGTAATAACAGGAGGAACCTATTTCTGCTCATGTGGTGTCTAAAAGGCAGATTATAGAGGCGATCTGTTCTCCAGTAATCGCGAAGTCTTGGTACTTGTATAATGCCCATGTGTAAAAGAATTCCGGTAAATCGGAGGATTTCTGCTTTATCTACTAGTTTCCAGTGGGATATTCTTGAGTGTGGCCTGGGATTGGGATCATTTATGAATACCGATTCGGCATATATATTGGTCTGATTCACAAGCAAATCAAAAAATGTATCATCTGCTCTGAGGCGGAAGAAATCTATTGGTCGGCCTTCTCCGGGTGTATTTACTTTCAGGCCTTGTTGACCAGTAAAAGGAATCTTTTTCAGTTCCGAAGGTTGCTCTACCCAATTACAATCAGTCGCCATTTGCCTCAGTTCCACCGGTTGCTCCAAATCAACTTCCTCTTCTAATTCCATAGTATCATCTGGTACCAAATCTTCCGCTATCTCGCTTTCACCACTCCACTCACTACCCGAATCCTGAAAAGGTTCGTCCTCAGAGTCACTAAAAAAAGCCAGATGTACCATCTCTTCTTCAGTGAGTGCCTTGGCCTTCTTGTACCTTAATTTTCTTAGTCCCTAGGGCCGCGGAATTGCATTATCCGCCATTTTGCCAGAATCACTCGAAATCTGCGACCGCGCGCGAATATACACAGCTGAATACCTTAACGACGTGCCCCTTACGCGAGTGATTCTCTACTGCCGGTGCCCGTTGTACAGCATGAGCTTACATTCGCTCGTGTCGAAGACGACACTCCGTCGTCATCTCATCCGCTATCTCGCTTTCACAACTCCACTCACTACCCGAATCCTGAAAAGGTTCGTCCTCAGAGTCACTAAAAAAAGCCAGATGTACCATCTCTTCTTCAGTGAGTGCCTTCGCCTTCTTGTACCTTAATTTTCTTAGTCCCGAGGGCCCCGAAATTGCATTATCCGCCATTTTGCCAGAATCACTCGAAATCTGCGACCGCGCGCGAAAATACACAGCTGAATACCTTAACGACGTGCACCTTACGCGATTGATTCTCTACTGCCGGTGCCCGTTCTTCAGCATGAGCTTATATTCGCTCGTGTCGAAGACGACACTCCGTCGTCATATGCACTGCTATAGGCAACCGCATGACGACACAATGTCATCATGGGCATCGAACGTGTTAAGGTGCGTACAGATATGACGCGACGCGCGCGCGACTGTCCAAACTTCCTAGGCGTGGACAAAGAGAGCGCGCGGCGCTAGCGCCGCCTGTCCGAGGCCCGTCACTACCCGTCTGCTGTCGGGTTTTCGACGGCAGATCAAAGAAAGAGTGAGGCGCAGTGTGGACGGGTTATAGTAGGCGCGTAGCAATCGCGCGAGAAATCAGTGAAGAAGTGCAATTAGAACTTATACGTGGCGCGCGCGTCTCTCTACATGGCTCACAACAGGCGCGTGAGAAAACATTGCACGTCGCGTACGCGTAGCAGGCGCGCGGCCGGCGCGTCGCGCGCGTGTCACGCGCCCGGCTCGTCAGTTCTGTACGCACCTTTGGAATTTTAGGTAGAATCGAAAAATCGAATAAAACATGGGGGCTAGATTTAAAAAAATGGTTCTTTTTAATCTACAACGTATACTATACAATTTTTTGCTTTTTTCTTTACGTGTGCAAAAACCACATAAAAAAACTTACAATTTTGTTTTTTTTGTAGCTTAAAAATTTACAAAGTTAAAGGGGGGGACATTATGGGTGAACATCCTGTACAATCATTTAATGTTTATAATTTGTTTATTTATGAGCTTTCAGTTGTTTTCAAGTAAAGTAACTTATTAAAATATTCATATAATGCTAAAGTTTTTTGTTTTATTTACAAAATGACTTTAGAACTAGCCCTATGGTAAATTATGGTGCCTACGAGCACATCTCTGTTTGTTTAGAAACTCGACCAAAATCGAATCTGAAACACATATCACAAATAGACTTGCATCCAAGGAGTACACATTTCAGTGGTTTAGGATGAAACTTTAACACTACTCAAATTTTAGTATGCGTCCTAACTCCGCAGGAGTATTACATAGACTTTAGTATAAATGCTCCAAATTTTAACTTAAGGTACAATAAGTTTCAATTCATTACCTGCACAATTTGTCTCAAAAGTTGGTTTTGTATTTCAATTGCATGTGATATCTGTCTTAGTTTGTTTTTGGATTTTGCTAATTCTGTCATCACGTAATCCTCAGAATTTTCGATCATAATGTCACCTAATAAAAATAAAACATTTCATCATGTATTATTATATTAAAGCAAATTATAGAATTATTGTTATATGGAATATAAAATTTTATTGGGCTATTATCAATCAAACCGCATATTATGATTAACTTAATTATTAAAATCATACCAAAGAGCTCAGAAATAGCAAGATTTTGCAAAAATGTTTCACGTGTACTAAGTAACTCAGCTACCTTAAGTAAAAGATCATGCAACTAATCCATGCCATCTAAATATGTCAGTTAAAATATCAATTGTTCTTGACTCACTGTCTCCTGAGAATGGACTTCCAAACCATTTCTTCAAGATAAAATCCATAATGCCTTTCTTGCTCTTATATTCATTTGGATATTCAACAATTTCGCACTTGTCTACCTTTTCAAGCCATTTACGTGGTAGTTTCCTTTCTAGCTCGGTATGTAGAACAACCTGAATATTAAGAACCCAAACTTAGATCACAAACATAGTTAGAGTATACTATCACGTCTCAAATAAAAAGTGTAGCTTTACGTAAAATTAACTATGCTTGACACTGTTTTAGACCTCAGGCTATGTGACAGTGACTATATACATAATTTTAGGGTTTCTGGCATATTTTTTGCTAAGATATAATCACTGACAACCCCTTTATAGATCTCCTACCTGCATTGCAAGCCTTTTTAACTGAGCATTTCTTCTAACGCTTTCAATATCACCTACTGCCAAACCAATAAGTAGGTTCATAAGTAGAATAGGCATAAGAACCATAAACAATCCCAGAGCTATAAATGCTGGTATGGGAAAAGGTAAAAATGTACTTTCTTCTTTGTTGCTTAGGTAATATGGCTTGACGTAGGTTCCCACAAAATCTATTTCGCCGAGCATCATCGAGAATGTGCGGATCAGAGCCATAGGTATTGATTTGAATGGGAGGTGGCCACCCTAAAATCATATACTAAATCGCAAATATTACAAAAGCCTAGTATTATTATTTCTATTATCACCGAATATATTTTTAACATTACTAGTAATGTTTCGGATAAAAACAATAGATGTTGTGTTAAAACTAAGGCGGAACTTGTTTCTTTTATATGAATCTTGAATTTTCTTCAGCCCGAAACTGATGGATGTAAATTTAATATTAGTTCAAGAAATTTTCTCTCAATTATATATATGTGAATGATTTTAAAGCAAATCAGGTAATATGAGATTTGGCAATCGTATTAGAGTTGACGATCCTTGAACTAGAGCATGCCCTTGTTATTGGATACCCCACTGTGTCTACGTCACGCGACTCTGACGTCACAGCCTTGTTCATTTCGGTGTTAACAGCTGAACAGAGAGCCAGCCAGTCAGCTCCCTCTCTATCGAGAACCGCCAACACTACCGCTCATGTAAGCCGCCCAACTTGAAAGACCAATGTATGCATATTTTCGTTTCCTATTCGGCTAGCGCATCCGAGTGCGCTAATCGTGTAGGAAACGGATATCTCCGTTCCCTAAGGGTTTAACGCACTGAATACGCTGTTATATAATATTTCACTTTTCGCATGACCCTCCGCTCGCTTCGCTAGCTACGGGCGCTCAAGAAAAGGAAGCTAACCAAGTGCTAACCCAAACTAACCCAAGACATACCCAAAATCAAGAAAAAAACTGTTTGAAAACTTAACCTAAAAAAAATTAAAAAAAGCAACGGGGTTTGAACCCGGGCCGACATGCCGCCGAATTGAGACCTAACAATCTAGACCTCTCGACCACGAGAGCTCTTGCCGCAAATTGATTGCATTACTAAGACATGGCACGATTAGATGCGTTAACCACTTGAGGAACGGAGATGCAGATTTCGCATCCGTTTCCTACACGATTAGCGCACTCGGTTGCGCTATCCGAATAGGAAACGTGAAAATGCGTCCCGTAGACCGCAGCAGTCATGAAGACCACCACTAACCACTATACCGCCGCCGCCTGCCTTTTCCACCTTCGCTGCTACTATATAGGTATGTTCCTCTTTCTCCCCTTCCTCTTTACTTCCTGGCTGGTGCTAGGTTCGTTTACGACCGGAACCGTATCCAACATACCGTTATCATCCCGTAATGCCGTTATCGTTTTATGTTTCCACAAACAATTTAATCATGAAGGCCGCAAGTATCACTAGCCGTCAGTACCGTGCTGATATGTATATATATATATATATATATATATATAGTCGCGAGTAATCGTGATGACAGTTCTTTTAATTTTTTCTTAATGCCTCCACCGGTCTGTGTTTGAATCGCGATGCCACGCCTTACTCAGCGTGCAGGGGTATAACTCCGATGGTAGTACGGGATTCTTTACGTAAGGTGAGAAGCGAAGATAAAGAACGCACTTAAAAAAACTATAAAGTATATTAGATAAACTAAATGAGAAAAGATTAACAATGTGTATTGGTTAAAGACCCAACGATAGAGTTTTAACAGCGTTTACTGGTCAGAAACTTAATGAGACTAGCCTATACCCAATTATTAAGGTGCGCATGCTTTCTCGACTTGAGGTATGTTTTATGAATTGTTTATAGGTTTTTTGGTCACTGCTTTGTAAATATAGTTTATCTAATGTTGTGTTATGTTTTATTTAATGTTAAGGTATCTAAGAGCACTTGGACACTACACTTTGAACTACTTGACAGACTACTTAGAAACTTCACTCGAAGAACTTTGACAGACTCGACTTTTCTACTGTGGTTAATGAAACCCCTAGTCTTAGCAGTCGATGTGGCTAACCAAGAACTAGGTTTGGGGTGGGAAAAGGATTATAACTTTGGCAATCATGTGACTAACCAAAGAGCGGATTGAACCAAAAGCAGTCATGTGACTAACCCTGGAGCTGGCTTATGTGAGACCAAAAGTCTGACGAACTGAAGGTTTGCCAGTGTATTTATATTAGAGAAATTGCTGATCATTGCATGCTTAAGGTTCATTATCGCACCCGTTGACTGCTCGCGTTGTTTCTAGTTTGCTTTTAATGTTTATTAAATAATTCCCAAGTTCAAGTTCAAACTTGGGACAGGGTGATAATTAGTTAATAGCTTTATGAATTATTATATTTGACACGTTCCCTCGCCCTCTAAAACGTTGTCCCCAACGTTTGCACGACCTCTATCGTTTAAAAAAAGAAAGACCTCAAGTCGAAAGAACTTGCCGCATAATACTATGTGATATTACAATTTATAGAACATAAAAAAATATCCATCAGTGGTCTTGTTACTTTCTGGATCCAGGCTGATCCTTAGTAACTCCCTCTAGCCTCCACTGCAGTCTATATGTCTTAGCATTGACATACCATTAAACTGTTTTGAGGGTATCATAAGTAAGAGCCTGCTGGAGAGACTAGTATGGATATCCACTGGTGCTTGGTACATAAAATAAAAAAGAAACATATTTTTATAAATTGTCTTTGAAATTTTATATTTAATTCTAATTCTAGATTAACAGAGAACAAGTAGAGTGTATAATTCCCCACTTAGTATTTTGCATATTTGAAATATCTATACTTTACCGGTGACTGTCAAATAGGCGCCTATTCGACAATCAACGCTTGTTTGCATAATTGCTATAGTTACAGCTAACAGGGAATGCGTCCATCCCCCGCTAGTTGAACTTTGCTTTCTAATTATAAACAATTTTAATTCTAGAGCTACTAGGGAGATAGTTTATAGCACTTCTCTCTATAATTATTTACATTACTTAATTCAAATAAGTCGGTCCTGTTTTTAATATTACCCAGCTCTATTTACCATATCTATTACATGGAAAATTATCGGGCTTATTTATGTATACAGATGGGCTTGTTTTCCCATATTAAATTTAACTATATTACCCCTATTGTAGATAATTCCATAATTGTAAAGAAAAAATTTGATTAATTATGTCTTATTAAATTATTTTGTACATCTAACATTATATTACTTAAATGAGGTCACGTGTACGAGACCTATATTTACTCCCTGCATTTTATGTCTTTAATTATAGCAGTTTATCAGACTCAGTAATACTTGTTGACTTATGCAAAAATCTGCTGACTTTTTATAGTCTCTTAATCATCGACTTATTTATGCTTGCTGACCATGTTTATATTTAAAATTGTTTATCTGTACACAATTTACCGATGTTAGTTCCATGAAATATCGTACTGTCCATTATTCTAATATGTAACATTAATAAACAAAAGGTATCTTATACTTTACGCTACAATATTTTCTGTCTTCTGGCTAGTCCCTCACTTCTTGGTGGCTAGATGGCGCCCTTTGAAAACTGCAGAGAAAGTATCCATCTTTGCTTCGTGTCCCTTGTTGAGTATCGATATGTCTGCCCCATCTCTACTTGAGCGAGTATTCGCCGAGTACTTCTGGTGCTTTTTTCGTTTTTATTTCCTCTGACTGGTACCCCTGTCAAGTCGTCGTCGCCATCGAACTTTCTGACCTCTGATAAAAATCGCTGTGATTGCTATTTCTTTCTTCGATGACAGTGGAGTTTGTTGCGTGGTGGATCGCCTAGATCAAATAAATTATATTAAAATTTGTTAAATTGATGCAATGGCGATTAGTTGTGTTCGATTTTTGCACCTTATGGTCGGTTTTATGCTTCTGAAATGCAGTTTTTTCAATGTGACCAGGAAGTTGCCTGATATAAGAATATTGGCAGATACGTCGAAACGAGAGGTAA
>MU183122.1:137482-158107 GCA_016904865.1 Pissodes strobi
TTATATTATAAGGCAAATATTCATGGTACAAAAAATAATACTAAATACAAGCTGAGTTAACTTACCCTTGATAATAGTATATAGAAAGATAGTCCAAATGCAATTATGAGAATTGAAAATACCATCAGCACTTTTATCAGAGTTTGTAATATTTCTAAGAACATGACGACATAAATCCCCACTTGGTCGAATCTCTGTAGTAGTAGCAGTAGATTAAACCAACTCAAGAATACAACTAGTGAGGCAAAGGAAAATTGAATTTCATATATGTCTCTTCCAAATGTTGGCAGTACCTAAAATATAATATAGATTGTATACATACATTTAAGACTGATTCCGAAATATAGTTTGCATATATAAACCAACGAATCAGACAGGATGAATTGATTTAGAGTTGCGGAATTAAAAAAAAAACGATAAAAAAAGTTAGGAATAACTGTTATTTCGTATAATAGGGAGTCCAAGGAGCACTTCACAGAATTATCCCCAAAGTCGGAATGTATTAGTCAATGTCAACTGATCGTGAACATGAAGCGTTTCAAAAAAGTTGTCCAGTCTCAACCAAATCATACATAAAAATAAGTGCTTTGAGAGCTTTAGGTGAAAATTAAAATCAAATTGGATTCGTTGTTATTCTAAAGTGCTTCACACGAACATTGGGACAGAAAGTGGTGGCCGTTCACTTAGCACCGTTGTCAATCAACCATTGGGCAAAGAGATGGTCCTGCCAAAAGCCTTCGTGTACAGGTGATCAGATGACAGTGTAACAAGGTAGGTATCATTTCGACAGTGTCATAATCTTTCGCGCAAAGCACTCTCATAATTTATATTAATATTTTCAAAAATGATGTAGCTAAGTAAAGGGCTCCGATCACGATTAAAATCCACAAGATAAAGCTTAAAAATAAAGGAACTATCTTTTAGCATTTACTTTTGTGGCAAATAGCATATTTTTCTTTTCGATATTGAATCTAACATAATATTGTGCAAAATAAAAGAGCTGAGAGGGTCCCAAAGGAGCGCCTGGAGGACTTACTGTGGACGGTTGCCCAAAGCCCGGTCGCTCCCAGACTCTGTAAGGTGCTCTCAAGGGGCCCACTAGCGAAATTGGAAGTGTCTGTAAGCCAGGTGAAGGCTATACGTCGTCACCGGCGGATACTCTGCGCCACCTATTGACCACACACTTTCCAGGCGTAACAGACGAGGACCTGGGAGGATTCTTCACAGGGCACTGCAGGCTTAGACGGCACGCTGAGAATTACAGAGGAGGGAGAGTGTAGATGGTGCATGGAGGATGATGAGACCTCATATCATCTACTTACGAAATGCCTCACCTAGGCGTGGGCAAGACTCAGAATCTTTGGCGCGACGCCGGTCGAGCCATATTTAGTACGTCGTGTTAGTCTGAAGAAGACCGGCATCCTGGAAGTTCTCTGATGCAGGCTGGGGGCACAAAGGGGCCAATTGGTGGTCTAAGTGCAAGGCCCGCTAGGAGTCTCGCTGATACTGATGCTGAACATAATATGCAAAGCAGGGCGGTAGGGATAAGGTATACTTGCTGAAAGTCGAACGTTAATTATGATGGTTAGGTATGATATGAAAATGTTTCTCTACTTGAGAAGCTTACCATTACAATTGTAGCTCCATACAGACACCATGTCACCAGGTTTATAGGATGGAGAAAATACATATATTTCTGTTGAAGCATCTGAGCAACTTCCCTTACGCCATTTATCACGATGAACACCAAAATTGACATAGCGCATATATACATGGAGTAGTTTATCTGAACATGCAGGATTTTAGATTTTCTGTCCGCATACTTCTGAAAAATAATTGTAGAAGCATCTACGTTCAAAGTGTAGACTGAATTATATATATTCAACTTTGGTTAAAATATGACATAACTGTCAAACCTTTTAATTCAGTACTACCACAAAAAAAAATTTCTGTCTGGGAACTGATAATAATCAGTTGAAAAATATAAGTTATTCAAAGTTCGCAATATTATAATTTAATCGCTTCAAAATATGTTTTATTATTTATCATTCACATAAAATCATAAAGTTTACATCAATGATCATGAAGCCACTTACTTGTTCGGTAGTCATATTATTATAAACCATGCTGGTAAAATTCAAAGCTTTCTCATGTTCCATAAGCTGGGAGGAGAAGCAAGTAATGAATCCCAAGAATATACAGTAAAACATTAAGTTCGTTAAATGGAAATATTTTCCGTAGGAATTCCACTTCATTTGCAAATATTTCTGGCTTAGCGGGTGAGCTAAAAGTTCAACTCGACCATGAGCCACCATTGCCTAAAGATGCAGGAGATATAATTTAATGCAAGTTAAAAATTGTGAACAGTTTATGACAAAGGCTATTCTCTATTTTGTAAGATATAGGGTTCCGGATATAGTCACTTACCTACCCATTACTCTACAGGAAATAAAAACATTTTCAGTACATTTTTGTTATGAGATATCCTAAAGCACACACTTGCAGTAAAAATTAAATCAATAAACTGAATTTAAGCGTTAATAGTATATTATGATATAAGTGTATAAGAGGGCCTTTAAAGCACGCCCGACATATTTCGACGCGCAGCGGAGTGTTTTGTAAGTCGCAAGAGCTTTAAAGGCCTATTATACACGTATATCATACGCTATTTTTTATTACGAATGCATCATAATCTCAAAAATATTTTAAATATTAAACTTAAGGGATATATTGACGAATATATTAATCTGTCACATTTGACCTGATCAAATGTTTCTATAGCAACCTTTAAGAAAGTAGGCGCATCATAAACATCATTTTATGCACTCTGCAGCGTGCGATAATCGTTGATTATGATGCATGCGTAATAAAAAATTAATTATTATCCTAAACTATATAATAACTATATAGTTTAGGATATCAATTAATTTTAAAGGCTTAAATTCATGTGTACATAATGACTGGCATAATAATTGCACAGTTATTGACTACTAAAAATTAAGTTCTTATTTATTAGTAGTTGTTTGACCGTCGTACGGTTCAGTTCGATTTGTTGTGCTCCGCACCGTCGCGCGTCGCGTCGGTTTTTGTTTTGTTTTGTCTCAATTTTCATGACCAGTCACCCAATACGCGACAATACTTGTGTTTGTTTTCTTTCGTATATTTTTTTTCTTTCCTTTGTACTCAAGATTCAAAAAAAATGTCTATGTACATACAAGTGCGAAAATTGCCTTAAAGAATTTCCCGACAAGGACAAATATAACAAAGTGCGCTGCAGTGGCGAATGTCGCAGATATTTCTGTTTGCAATGTACGGGTCTTGATAAAACAACTACCAAGACCTTGCTGCTGGAGAAATTCAACCACCTACGTTTCTTTTGTGCCCTGTGTGACTCTCCAAATTTGAGATATCTCAATGATAAAATTTCTAATTTATCAAAAAATCAGGTTCCTTAGGAGGTATTTGACTCGCTGGCTGACCGTGTGAGTAAATTATCAAACAGTGCACCGACTATTTCTGAGATGTATGATATTTTATTGAATAACGAATCTAAATGGAACCTTTTGGAGAGGAAAATCGACGATATTCACAAAATGTCTGAAGTGTTCTCCATTTGTAACCCTCATTCTCTGTTGAAATCGGTAAGGGAAATAGAACAGAATGTCTTTACTATGTCTCAAATTCTACTTAACAATACAGAGGAAACCATCAAGATCCAGGTGCAAGACTCCTCGTCCGCTGATATTAAGAAGGGTATTGACAACTTAAAAAGTAGCCTTGCAAATGTTACCACCTTGGTTAGGGACTTAAATTGTTGTTGCTAACCCAAAACAACATAGTGCTCTACCTACGATGACACGCTTTACTTCTACGTTGTGCTCCACCCAAACTACGTTAACGGAATTTGTTTCACTTCCACTCAAATGGAACTGCCTACTGAAGTTTCCTCAATCCCAGAAGATTCCAACTTCGCAATTTATAGAAGTGCCCAAAGATGGCACTAGGTGATCGTAGAACACCTCCCGGCAGGATTTACTTCAAATAATATTGTGCACTATGTCAAGGAAAAGTTGAAAACATCAGAATTTATTCGATGCTATAACCTGTTCAGTCAGCGGAATGTCTCCAGAGGAACTGCATTTAAAATAGGGACCCTATCAAGAAATTCAGCTGAGAATTTGTTCGGCGTCAATATCTGGCCCGGGGCTCAAGTTAGATGGTTATCCGAATCTGAAATCCCTCAGAAAACTACAGAGCTCTATCTAACTCCCTCCACCAAGGCGAAAGTGACAAGCAGTCCGAACTCTGGCAATCTGCGGGACTTTCCCTCTCCAGTCAGTGAAGCTAAGGCACACAAGGTAACTACAGTAGCTTCTGACAAACAAGCTATAGCTGCTTGCAAAACTAATGCCCTTATGAGCGATGTCGAAATTGTACTGTCTAAGGAATCACCCCATAAACCGTCCTTCTCTCTGGACCCGCTGACTCCCCCAACAGTTAAATTAACACAAGCCGCCAGTAAGTCTAACGACTCTAGTAATCGTTTCCTTATGACAAGGCTAAGAGAACCTGCTATGTTCAGAGCCATTAGGTTGTACCTTGCCTATTTGTATGACCAACCTCCGAGGCAGTAATGCAATTCATTATTACGTAATAATGAATTGCATTACTTACGATGAAAAGATAATGTCTCTTTTAAATGACGGTAATTACTCAATACTAAATAATGATCCAACAGAACATATTGAGAGACAGATATACAATATGTTAAAAAAACACAAAAATCAATTCAATGACATAGAAAGATTCAAACTGACACCACACAATAATAAAATACCTCATTTTTATGGAGTACCAAAAATACATAAACTAAATATTCCTCTACGTCCAATAGTCAGCTGTATAAATTCGCCAACACACCCCATTGCTAAATATCTACCAAAGACAATTTCCCTATTGTCTTTGTATCTACCAAAGACAATTCACAGGGAATAGACGCCCAGCGAGCCGAAACGGTAATGTACTTCAGGTTCCGTTCTTAAGAGCGCAGCACCTGCGGCTTGTAAACTTAATTTTACTATTATATTAAATATTCCGCATCTCTCGACATGGTGCGATTTCGGTTGCCATGAGGACGATACAACGACGCCTTGCGGTGTTGCCGATGTATGTTGGACTTAGCAGAGCTCGATTTAAATCAGGGCAATGCGATGTCGCGAGGCGGTAATGAGTTCAAAAAGCGTAAAGGGCTGCCGCGTTCTCTTTGATAGACCGCTTCGCTTGTCGGTGTCTTATATCTAGGGCTTTTTAATACCGCCTGTTTTTTAAGTAAACCTTGCCATCTTCAATTATTGAGGAGAAGGAGTATTACTATTTGTTTAATTTCGTTATTTCAAAGATATTCTTTTTGCAAGTGCATTGTGATTGAATTCTTCCTCTTACGTTCACCGATTTTAAAAACAATGTCTGGTAATATATGTTACTATTGTGGGAAACAAATTTTAAAACACCGCCTAAAAATATTTTCTATTCTAAAAATTTGCTCTGTATTTTAAAAAGCAGTGAAACAAGTCAATTTTATTTTAATTTTTGGTGTGAAATAGCATTTTTAAATGCTATACCACAGTATAAAACGGTAATTTTTCGTATACCTACATATTCGTCTTTAACGTGCAAAGAACATGCTTTGTAATATCTGCCAATGTAAGGGGTTGAAACGAACCCCCAAAAGTGAATCGTTATGAATTTTCTGACATAAAAGCCTATTCTATATTTTTTTAAATGGAACACCCTGTACATCTTTGGACTCTCTAGAGAAATCTAAACACATTTAGTGTATAATATCCTATACCTATCTTTAGGTGTTTACGAAATATTGACAGTTGAAAGTCGGGCATTTTGACATTTTGACAAGCTTTAAAACCTAAACCCCGCGAGAGCAAAGAAAACGGTTTGCACATTCCTATCATAGGTTTTCATGACCTACCGAATGACAGTAACTTTGAATTTAACGCGCGGATAAAATTAACCGGAACTTTTAAACCTCCGGTTAAATTCAAAGTCACTGTCATTCGATAGCTTATCAAAACCTAAGATACAAATGTGCAAACCGTTTTCTTTGATCTCGTGCAGTTTAGATTTTAAAGCCTGTCGAAATGTCAAAACACCCGACTTTCAACTGTCAATATTTGGTAAACAGCTAAAGATAGGTATAAGATTTTATACACGAAATGTGTTAAGATTTCTCTAGAGAGTCCAAAAATGTAGTAATATACAGGGTGTTCGATTTAAATAAATATAGAGTAGGCTTATATGTTAGGAAATTGTTAGTGTTTTGTTTTATGTTTAACTTAGAAAAAAAACTTGGCAACCAACCCTACATTTTGCTTTTTTGTTTACCTTGATATTTTTAAAAACAAAAAAGTTACAGCGAATCAAAATGTTATCAAGATTAATTGAACGCACGGTACATATTCGTAGAGTCAAGGCTAAATAATTGCTATACATGCAATACATGTCTTGATATATTAGTGCAACAATTTTTTTTGGTGTCATGTTTACGGAATTTTGTAACAAACTGCCCTTTTCAAAACACTTTTTTATTCAATGGACATTTTTTCTAAAGAACAAAGCATTTTCTGTAATATTCTTTTTCTACCCCCGTTATATAAACTGTACAATAATTCACTTTTATCTTAAATACAAAATGTTACTTTATAAAAAGTGTGAAAATCGAAACAGGATCGTTAAATACTTAGCACGCATTAGCGTGTCGTTATATCACAATTTGTCACTACCGAAAAGTAGCTTTTCACCAGTTGACCACCCTATCAAACTGGTTCTTTCGATAAGTATGTTAATAAATATACAGGGTGTTCATTTGAAAACTTCCCACCACGGATTTATCGAAAAGCAGTGATTAAAAAAAACGCCGAGACACGTGAAAAGATTTGTCAAGGGGGACAACTTCTTAACCAAAAACTACTTCACCCTCTTTCCCCCAGGGTCAGCCCCCTTAAAAATTTTAAATGGGAAGGGGGGCGAATGATACATCATTTTAAAGGTCTTTCAATTTCCTTTATATTTCATGTATAATGTCCTATACCTATCTCCAACTGTTTTTGAAATATTAACAGTTGAAAATCGACCTGTTACCAAGTTTGACAGCCTGTAGAATCTAAACGGCTAAAGATAGAGCAAAATGGTTTGCACTTACCTATCTTCGTATTTCATAAGCTATCGTTTGACACTAATTTTAGATTTAACCAGAGGTTAAATTTAACCGGAATTTATTAACCTCTGGTTAAATAAAAAGTTAGTGTCAAACGATAGCTTATGAAAGACGAAGATAGCAAAGTGCAAACCATTTTGCTCTATCTTTAGCCGTTTAGATTCTACAGGCTATCAAACTTGGTAAATGGTCGATTTTCAACTGTCAATATTTCAAAAACAGTTGGAGATAGGTATAGGACATTATACATGAAATATAAAGGGAATTGAAAGACCTTTAAAATGATGTATAATTCGACCCCCCCCCCCTTTCCATTTAAAATTTTTAAAAGGCTGACCCGGGCGGGGCAGAGGATGAAAGGGGGTGAAGTAGTTTTTTGTTAAAAAGTTGTCCCCCTTGACAAATGTTTCGACGTGTCTCGGCGTTTTTTTTTAATCACTGCTTTTCGATAAATCCGTGGTGGGAAGTTTTCAAATGATTACCCTGTATAGGTAATATGCACCTAAAGCAGAAATTATCTTGATTTAGAATTAAGTTATAAATATTTTAGTTTTAGGTTAAGTTAAGTTAATGTTAATATCTAACATTTTTTATGTGCAATGATGTTCTGCACAAAATGCAAAATTTGTTAAAGTTAATGATATACATTTCTTAAATGTCCGGCTTTTTTTTATCGAAAATCTGGCTTTTTTTGTCTTAGTTGTTCTGCGTGTGTGCAAAGACATCTGGTCGCCCTAGTTTAAAGAAAAACTGACGGATCCAGCCTGAGGCCAATTTGAAATTTCTTATGCACTTTCACATGCATAGTATGTATTTCATATGCACGTAGATAAAAATATTGATAAAATGTTCCGGGATATTGATTATGATTTCATTTAAGACATTACAAGGATTACTTTAACTGTAATCAGCAGTAATACTTTACTTATCGTTTCAAAGCATATTATGCTTTTCTTTTAAATATATAGTTTTATTATAATACATTTAGATTTCGTTATTTCCGGGACTTAATACAAGCGATTAAGTTTATAATATTCACGACAAAATTGACAATTGAAAAATTATTTTGCTTTACTTCTCTTGTCACCGCGATATAGGAGATTTCCTTGCTGTATGTTACATTAATATATTTTATTTACAACCATGTAATAATAGGCGCATAATACTTATGAGAGTAAGAGCTGTGCAATACTGTGCATAATACAACCAGTGTAATTATGATAAAACAACAAGTAAAATTATGAAGTCGTAATAGTTCTAGAGCCACAAATATATTCTATTAACCAAAATCGAGATAGCAGATTGTGATTTATATAATCAAAGACAATTCTTTGATATAATTAAGCTATTGTTCTATCTTCATTGTATTCATTATTGTTTAAGTAGAAAATATTTATTGCACATTATTATTGGCGGTTTGATTTTTATGGTAAATTTAAATGTTTGGTTAGATCAAAGACAATTTAATTACATTTTAATTATTCATTACTTAGTTTAGAGCATGCTGTTTTTGTTATCAAAATATATTAACTATTATTCTTTTATAGGTGTTTTAAAGCTTGTTAATTTGCTAATACCATTTGTAGAAGATATGTTCTATTAACATTAACATCAAAATAAGTTGAGTTAATGAAAAATCATTCCTACAAATTAGTGTATCCATTATTTGTTAATCCGTTCTTGTGCTCGACCTAGGATCTCCTTTTATTTAGGACACCTTTTATATATGGCCAAATATCTAAATTATTTAAAATAAAATAACTGACTTCTGGAAGTAATGTTAAAAACCAGCAAACGCGGTCGCTATAATTATTTATTATTTTAAATGAACCGAAAAGTCATAATGTTATGTTTCATTGGTTCCATCAAAAACAATTTTCAGTAATTGTCTTTCGTTTCATTAATGCTTAATAGAAAATAGGCACAATGGCAACCTCAGCTGGCGATCTATGAACGATATCCAAAGCAGATTCCTATAATGCCGCCATCTGTGAATCAGTAGATGCAGAACGTGGCCGATATTTATCGTGGAGGCTCGCTTCTTAAAGCGAGCCTCCATTCGATGTCCCATTTTAAAAGCATTGCGTCGCCCGTCTAAAGTGTGGATTGTCTTTGTATCTACTCAACATTCTTAATCCACTTGCTAACAATACTAACTCATATATAAGAAATTCACAACATTTTTTAGAGAAACTTTCACAAATTAATTTAAATCCTAACGATACTCTGGTAAGTTTTGACGTTGTTAGTCTATTTACCAACGTACCTGTTGATAAAACTTTAAATATTGTACGAAATAAATTAACAAATGATATTAACCTTGGTGAACGTACAAAACTTAATATTGACACAATACTCGAATTACTTACTTTTTGCGTAAAAACTACTTATTTTCAATACAATACCCATTACTATCAACAAAACAATGGTATGGCTATGGGTTCGCCTTTATCACCTTTATTAAGTAATATTTTTATGGAAAATTTTGAATTAAATTTTGTTGAAAATTATCAATATAAACCTTTAATTTGGTGGAGTTATATAGATGACATTTTTTCAATTTATCCATATAACGAACATTTTCTTAACGATTTTCTAAATCATATTAACACCATAGAACCCACAATCAAATTCACTATATAATAGAAATTAATGAACAACTTTCATTTCTTGACATTCTTATTAAAAAAGACTTGAATAGTTTCGAAACAAAAATATACAGAAAACCAACACATACTAATAGATATTTAAATTTTAATTCAAATCACCCAATAATGGTAAATAAGTGGGTCGTAAAAAGTCTATGTGATCGAATGAAAATAATTTGTAATAATAAAAATTTCAACACAGAAAAAGAATTTTTGAGCAATGTTTTGATTAATAATAACGATCCTATTGATTTCATTCAAAAATGCTTTATAGAATTTGAACAACCAAATATCAGACAAAATCAAAATAGACCTATTACGAACCTCTTTATTCCTTATATTCCTGGTTTATCAGACAAAATAAAACGAATAGGTAATAAATTTAACATTCGTACAATTTTCAAAACAGAAAACACCCTTAGATCTAAACTAACAAAAACAAAACCACTTAATGAAAATGAAACTACTAAAAATGTTATCTATAAAATACCATGTGAATGTAATAAATTTTATGTAGGTGAGACCTGTAGACCATTATCAAAACGTATAAAAGAACACCAAACTTATATTAGAAATGCACAATTCCACAAATCACACATTTGTCAACATGCATTTGATAACAATCACAGAATACAATGGAACGCTTCTAGTATTTTGGCAAAGGAGCCTTCTTCTAAAAAACGTAAAATTAAAGAAAGTGCTTTAATTTTATTAAATAAAGATGAATGTGTTGCTTCAACTTTTGTAAGTTTCAATAGTACATGGTTACCTTTGCTAAAAACTGAAGTTGGTAAGGGACACTTAAAAATTAACTAATCCTTTCAACAAAAATCATTAAATTCTTCCAAAGCGAATAACACTAAATTATAGATATATAAAAGTTCAAAAACAAATTAATTTACCAAATAACACCTCATTATCAAACTATATACCAGTTAACCAGTAATTAAATATGGCATTATAATTGTCATCTTGTCAAAGTCAGTTCAAAGCCTGACAATCTGCAAGAGCTTTTTACTGTTATATTGTATTTGCTAACCATTTTCATTTTTAGTTTTTTGCTTTTCTTGAAAACGATATCCGACTAGATATCGAATCGAAGAAATTAGGTACACATTTCATTAGGGTCACTAAACTTGCACTTGTGCAGTTTACATCCTTGAGCCTGGGCCGAAATGGCTCTGTAACAATTCAAACCAAATTTAGTCATTTGTGGAGCCAAAGGCAATCAATTCCAGGGTAATATTACGTAAGGTCTACCACGACTTTCATGCCGCATATGGGTTTAAACACGCTGAAGTGGAAGAAGATCTTTGTTCCTACAGATCCCATGTTGTTTCGGAGAGGACGATTCAGCTTCAGAAGTCCAGAGAGGGTCACCAAAAATACTTCTCCAGCGGTTCCCTAAAGAAAATTTTTTAAGCAGCTTGACGTGTCCTAAGCCACTAGATTCCTAGATTAGTTGCAATTACAGAGCACTGGCTGAGTGAGAATGAACCGCTTTATGTTGGAAAGTACTCCACAATAGCCAGATATAATCGGAAAAACTCGGCTCATGGGGTAACACTGATTCTTTCCTTAAACGAGGGCTTTTTCCCTGTAACTAAACTTGATCATCTCCAATCGGATAACTAATTTGTATATATAGAGCGCCAAATTCCGACGTGCAATTGTTCTTTAATAGCCTGCTAAGCTTGTTAGACGGTCTGCCGGTGAAAGGCAAGAAAATTTTGTGCGGTGATTTAAATATTGACTACGCTATCGCTTGTGCTGCCCAAAAATCATTCATTTCTATTTTTGACTCTTTTGGTCTTTCAATGCATGTAACACCTCCAACTCGGATTTCTAACAATTCCTCTTCTATCATTGACTATGTAGCGTCCGACTTTCTTTCAACTGATGTCCAATCGACAGTAACTAGTGCCGGTCTCTCAGATCATGAGGCAGTAATCTCCAAATTCAATATTTCTTATAGGCCCTCAAAAAAAACTCGCCACCTAGGTAGAATCTTCTCAGCCTCCAATTTTTCATCCTTTCGTAACCTCTGCCTAAAGACCAACTGGAATTTTGAATCAGGTGAACTTGATTCTGACTTTAGTGGTTTCTTAAATAAAATTATAAATGCATTCAATAAAGCCTTCCCGCTTAAATCCATTAAACCTAAACGTCACAAACAATGGACTACGAAAGGCTTACGCATATCGGCAAAAAATATGCGTTCCCTCTCATACATAAAAAAATTCACTAACTCCACTCAAGTTCTTGAATTAATTTCGAATTATAGGAAGATCTACCTAAACAGCAAAGAAACTATATTATCAAAATCGTTTATCAACTGCTAAAAACGTATCCAAGGGGGCCTGGTCCATTATTAACGATCTCAGAGGCAAAACAAATTCCGCGAATCAGAGCATGCCAAAACCAAATGATTTAAACGAATATTTTGTCAACGTGAGCAAAAATGTTACCTCTGGTATTTCTCCTTCTCTCGACCCTCTTTCGTTTCTTCCTCCTTCTAAAAAAGTCGCTGATAGTTTTTCCTAAGCCCTGTGACCAGCCTTGAACTTCTTCAGGTAATGAGCAGCATAAAGAGTAAATCAGCTTGTAGCACTGATAATCTGTCAATTAAAATTTTTTTGAACCTCCCACTTCCAATTCTGGATGTCCTAGCTTCCTTAATTAATGCGTCCTTCACGTAAGGTGTATTTCCCGAATGCCTCAAAACTGCGATAATTATTCCTCTTCATAAGGGAGGTGAAAAGGATGTCTTATGTCTTATTATCGTCCAATTGGTCTGTTGCCTGTACTCTCTAAAATAATTGAAAAGTTATTAAAAAATCGCCTCATGCCATTTCTCCTTAGACATGGCATACTGTCCCCGGAACAGTTCGGACTTTTACCAAACAAGTGTACAAATGACGCCATCTTCTCGTTGCTTCACGATGTTTACTCATCCCTTAACAACAATCTCCCCACTGCTACAGTCTGCTGTGATTACGCTAAAGCGTTTTGACTGTGTGTGTCATGACATCTTGTTAAGAAAACTAAATTTTTATGGAATCCGTGGTATTCCTTCGAACTGGTTTCAATCTTATCTTGAAAATAGACAGCAATTTGTTAGAGCGAACGGTTCTGCTTCTGATTGAAGATTAATTACCAGTGGAGTTCCACAGGACTCTGTTCTTGGGCCTATCCTTTTTCTAATATATATTAATGACATTAAATACCTAAAAATCAATGGTAAAATTTCTCTCTTTGCTGACGACACAAGCATAACTTGGAGTGATTCTAATACTTTCTCCCTACACTGTAATATCTCTAGCGATCTCGTCACAATCAAAACTTGGTCTGACTCAAATTGGCAGTGTTTCAACCTTGATAAAACGGTAGCCTTATCTTATAAAACAACCTTACAATAACCTCTGCTACTTCACAACAGCAATATTAAATACGTTGAATCGGCTAAATTCCTAGGTTTGAGTATTAGTGCCAACCTTAAGTGGTCCGCACATATTGATTCTTTAACAAAAAAGCTTTCTTCTGTCTGCTTCGCAATTCGATCGGTTTCGAAGGAACTAAATCTGTCTACTGTCAGGCTCACTTACTTCTCTTTGTTTGAATCTCATCTTCGCTACGGCCTTCCCTTTTGGGGCTGCTGCAATACCGAGCAATTTCGTACCATTTTCAAACTTCAAAAGAGAGCAATTCGTTATTTATTTGGTCTTAATGGCAGAGCTCATTGCGAATACTACTTTAAAAAATATAAAATTCTCACGCTTTCTGCTTTGTTTATTTTAGAAACAACTTGTTTAATACGCAAATATCGAACCATATTTCCCGAAAGGCCACAACATGAGTACTCAACAAGAAATTCGAGTCAGGACATCTGCCTTCCTTTTCCCTCCTCTGAATTAACAAAAAATTATATTTTTTATAATTCCAAGAAGTTATACAATACACTCCCGCTACATCTTAAATCCATCCCTACATTTGCTAAATTTCGTGAAAAAATGAAAGCTGACCTACTAGAAAGACCATATTATTCTATAAATGAGTTTTGCGTGAATTAGATTTTCTTTTTTTCTCCATTAATTTCTTGGGCTTCATGTGCGGCGGTGAAATTTTTTTATATTATATATATTTTTTATAATAGGTATAGGATTATCTTTTTGACGAATTAGTGATTTTTCGGATATCCAGGAATTACACAAAATTAAATACCAAGCTATCAATTTTAGTTATGTTTTGTTTACTTTTACTCGGTATTTTCAACTCTGCAGCCTATGCACATTGCCTGAGTCAAGTTCACCGACATGACCTTCCTTATTTTTCCAAACAGCACGCTTCGCTATAATGTATGTTTCATATTTTGATAACACTGAGTCTCTTTACCCTATGTTTTGTGTACTTCCTGTGGATCTAGTTCAACTACTTATGATGTTCTGTAATATAGTTTTTTTGTTAAATCGTGACCAATTTCAATTTGAATATTTCTTGTTCTATTTTTATCATATATATTATTGTATGTATTAAGTTTTGTTTTGTATTTGCCCTACTATGGTTAGTTTATTTATTTTAATTCGCTTTATCCATAAAATTTATTTGAATTTTTCTGTGGCAATAAAGCATACTTGACTTTGACTTTGACTTTGACTTTGAAATATAAGTAAATTTAATTTGGGGCGTAATTGTAATATCTGAAGTTATCTTGATTTTGTGAGGCATATCGACTGGACTCTTCATCCATGAATAACAGTCTTTTGTTATTTTCAGATCCAAAAATTGGGTTTTCTGGCGAAGAAAAGTCTAGATAGGTAATACCGCGGCCAAATATATATTTTTTTTCAGAGTAGCGCTGAGATCACTTAAATTACACATCTAAGGATAATTCCAAATTAAAATTGAAACAAGTCCCTTGGGTAAATAAGTTTTTAGTATTTTTGCTTAATAACGTATGGGGCATAAGTTTTGAGAAGTAAATCAATAGGTCTAATCAACAAAATAACGACATTTTATTTAAACTTAAACATTAATGGCTAATTTTATATCTTTTGACTACATAACATCTAATCTACAAAACTGAAAGCGGATCATGTTCTTCAATGGTACGCAATTTGAATAAGACTTTCCTCATCATCCTTTAGATGATGTTTAGGTATTCGGTTACATTTCCCGAATTTTCGTAAAAATCTGTGTCAGCAATTGCCGTTTCAATTCCAGTTTTCGGTAAATTAGTACAAGGTATACCCTCTTCGCTATCTCTTATTATCTCATAAATCAATGGTTGGCTATCATTTTGAACAATGAACAAGTTCACAATGTCACTTTTGGGCAATAGTCCAATTATATAATAGAATAAGATGCTTTATTGTCAAAAAAATTTCCAATTTGTAGACAAAGCTAGAGCTAGAGTACAAAAGATACACAACATATATATAAAAGCCCAAATAGAAACATACAATAAAAAGAAAAAGAAAAACCTAACTTCCTTTAATGAGTCGTGAATCTGAACTTTAACAGACTCATAGATGACATATTGAATATATCTTGCTTCATTTCCTTAATCGAATGGAATAAAGTTTCTCGTCTATTATCAGAGAGTCTGGTATGGAGGCTGTGAATGTCACCTATTTTTTTGTATAAATTTTTCCATTTAGTGTCATGGTTACGCCAGGTGGAAGGTCATTGTTCTTCTTTAGATAGGTTCCCAGAGCTTCGATATTTTCCAGAGAGATCTGCGATCCTTCTAGCTGTGATACTTTGTCATAACGTAGGAGAGTCACAAACACTGCAGAACAATCTAATATTGTGGTATTTTTGTTGGTAGAGCACCCTTGTTGTTGCCTTATCCAGCCCAGTATAGGTCATACAAAAATTCTGGCGACACTCCCCTCTACAGCGAAGTTTATATTTATCCTTTTCTGCGACGATTTTCTGACAGGAATCACACTTAAACTCAGCCATTTCGATATTGGTGTTCAATTATTTTAGATAAAAGTCAATGACAGCCGAGCAACGTCAAGTTTGTCTAAACAATTACCAATAACAAAACAGAAACTATTATTAACCAGGAATACACGCACAGTGAAAGTTAGCACGTCGTAAGGTTGCAGTTCAATAATTTTAAATAAAGATAAAGGGCAATAGCAGCTAGACAAGGTCAATTTTAGTCAAACAGGAAAGCGTTAGTTCGCATGTCGACACGATATTGAAACAAAACAGAATATCAAAACAAGCCCACAAAAGAACGGAAACACGACCGTCCCGTATGACTGCTGCTTCGATACTTTTACGGTTAAGAGATAGATACGACTGCGAATTTCAAGTTTGCACGATGTTTTAAAATTAACTGTTTAATAAATTTGACTTTTATTAAAAACAATAAGATTTGATTTCTTTACCGGTTTCATAGCAAATTGAGCAAACATCAAAGTCTAGTAGAAATTTTAAAGCACTCATTTTCTTAAAACTTACTTCCCATAATTATGATAATGGTAGAATTAAGATAAAAAAAATAGAAGACAAGTTGAACAGATATCTCAACACAGCGTATTTAATACAAATAATTTATCCAAAATACCGGATTAATATTGTAGTTGAAATAGCTGTACATACAGTCTATTTTTTATTTAAATATTTAATTATTTAAATTTCTGTTAAAAACGTCGACACACTTTTCTCAATATCTCCGTTATTTTATAAAATATCTGATTAAGATGATAAAGTCTGACAAAGATAAAATTATTAATTTTATCTTTGTCAGACTTACTCGAAAATTCCAAAACACTTTATAAGAGACAACGCCAATGTGATCCTTCTTTTCAAACATCAACAATCACGTGGGAACTGACATGGCGTTTGATTAATTTGAAAATATGTCTGCACATTACTGGAAGAAACTCTTTAGATTTTTAACAATTTAAAAGACTATGACCTTAATAATGGCCGATGCTGAATGAGATTCGCTCACTATGTCTATGTTACAGCGAGAATTCACTCAAATGGTAAATAGTTAATAAACCGATCACACCACTAACCTTATGTGTAGTGATAGAATTTTTTTTAAAAGAACAAGAACAAATGGTTTCTCCTATAACCAAACAGTTGCAAAATATTCAAAACGAATTAAGGGTTAAAACACCTTTCGTTGCTGCTGCTACTCAACCATTAGCGAACGATAAGGCTAAAAAAACTACAACAGTAAACCTGATATAAGCCCCAAACTGTTCAACGACACTGAAGATCTAAAAGATAAAGTGTTTTTATACGGCAACACCAAAACAATCCACCAAAAGGTAACAACTAAAATCTATAGGCCGACCACGCCACAAATCCACTCCAATAGATGTTAACTCAGAGATCTTAGTAGTGAATAACAGTCAATACTGGATTCAATTATGGATGTAGATGACGATTTTGATAATGAAAAATTCCATTTAGAAAATTTAGCTCGACAACAGAATACTTGGATCAGTTGATCAGTACGATCCACTACCAAAAAGGTACATTCCAGCTTTGCAACAAGACACAGCCAATGAATTTAACTCGAGGTATGGAATTAGGTTAAATCCCGAGACGGAAAATTTTTACATTGGTAATTCTAACATTCGCATCGATGGATTTAATAGTCAGGATTAAACGATACAAAGGAACTTACGGCCTCTATGAATTTTAATTTAAGAAAGATCCTCAAGATTATAGAAAAAGAAGAAGAAGAAGAAGAAAATTACAAAACCATTATTTTAAAAACGAATGCACACCGTCGCAATTATCAGTCGAACAAGCAAATTGCTGGTAGCAGATTAAAGAAGTTCAGAGACCTTATAGAACCATTCATTTCTGGAAAAGGTGTGAACATTGAAGCAAATAAAAATAAAATCGATTACATTGCATTGGGACGATTCTAACGAATTAGTGGAGCGATTACGTTTATTGGTGGCTTCTCAACAGGACACACAGGTTACACCAATGAAATCACATCTATAATAGAAGAATTAAAAGAAGCACATATTATTTTTTTAAATGGTTCCCAAAAATGTATTACTGACACAAAACGTCAACTTGTTAACGAAATACATAAACATACACGAATTAATTTTAAAAAACGCTGGATCTATTTCAAGCTGACTTGGTTGAAATGGCTACCTATTCAAAATTCGACATTGGCTATAAGTACATACGGGTAGTTATAAATTGCGTTTCAAATTTTGTTTGGTCTTATCCTTTAAAAACTAAAACTGCTTGGAAGTCAGAATATAAAAAAGGTTTTTAAACAACAAACACCCAGAAATTTGTAAACCGATATGGGTAAGGAATTCAATCAAGGCTTAAAGAAACTAACTAAAAAATATAATGTGAACCATTACAATGTGTTTAGTGAGAAAAAGCAGTAATCGAACAATAAAAAATTGGATGTGAAAGAAATTTAACTTACGAGGTTATAATTACTACTACAAATTTGTACAGGGTTATTCAACGATGACTAGACAAGACGATTTTTTTACTTTCCCTGTACTTTTATAAAAAAAACTGAAATAGCCATCTTATGTAATTTTCTCCCGCGAATTCGGATATGTTCAGCAAAAAAACTATTGAACCTCAAATAAAAGTGTTAGGGGCCACTTTGGTATATTTTTAAATGGAACACCCTGTATATTACTACATTTTTGGACTCTCTAGAACAATCTAAACACATTTTGTGTATAATATCCTATACCTATCTTTAGCTGTTTACCAAATATTGACAGTTGAAAGTCGGGTATTTTGACACTTTGACAGGCTCTAAAATCTAAACCGGACAAGATCAAAGAAAACGGCTTGCACATTCCTATCTTAAGTTTTCATAAGCTATCGAATGACAGTATCTTCGAATTTAACCTGTGGATAAAATTAACGGGAACTTTTAAACCTCCGGCCCAGATAAACCCACACCAGATGCAAAAGATCGGCAAATTCCTCGCCAGCCAACTTTAGCCTTGACGTGGCGGTTATATGCGGCCTGCACCAAATAATCTGGGTATGATTATAGAATTGTTCTTCATAATTAAAATAGTTGATCTGCACCAATTAAATGAAAACGTGTTTTGTTGGTGGACTGGTTCAGGAAAAATAAAAATTTGCAATAGCCATTCACTTTCGTTTTTTCCCAACAGGCGGTCATGTAAATCTTGTGTTATTATGGCTGCTCTGACTTTTTTACAGTACGCTTTAATGTATGCCGATTTAAGGTTATCTAACATTGAAAATGTTTCTGTTATCCTAATATAGTGAAAAAGAACATGCTACATTGGTCAAATGACGTCATACGCGTGAGAGATCGTGTTAGTTTGTTTATTTAACTTAAATTTGATCATAAGGTATCAAAATCGGTTCAAATGACTAAAATAAATTGGAACTAACTGAAACTAACCGAAAGTTGATGGAACGACTAACCAAAAGTAACCAAAAGCACAAAAAGGGCTTAAACGTATCGGAACAGGTTACAAACATTAAAATAAGTTAAAACTAAGAAAAACGAGTCAAATTTTAAGGACTAACTAAGACTAACCAAAAACATTAAATTTGATTAAAACATATCGGAACCAATTTAAACGACTAATATAAATTGGAACTAGCTAAAAGTAACCGAAAGTTGATTAAACAACTAACCAAAATTAACCAGAAGCAAATAAAAACACCAAAACGGGCTAAAATGTATCGGAACAGATTCAAAAATAATATTAAAGTTAGTTAAAACTAACCCAAATTAACCGAATATTGGCGACTAACCTAAAGTAACAAAAAACATTTAAATTGGTTATAACGTATCGGAATTGGTTCAAATGACCAAAATAATTTAAAACTAACTGAAATCAACCGACAGTTGATTGAACGACTAGCCAAACTATCCAAAAGCATCAAAAAGGGCTAAAACGTATCGGCACAGATAAAAAATATTAAAGAAAGTGGTATTTTAAGTTGAATACAGGTACGAGTATGTAGGTATATAGCGACTAACTTAAATTGACCAAAAACATTTAAACTGGTTATAACGTATCGCAACCAGTTCAAATGACGAAAATAAATTGGAACTAGCTGAAAGAAACTGATAGTTGATTGAATGATTATCCAAAACTAACCAAAAAACAAAAATTGGTAATAACGTATAGGAGCCGGTTCAAATGATTTAAATAAATTAAAACTAACTGAAATCAACCAAAAGTTGGTTAAACGACTAACCAAAAGTAACCAAAAGCACCAAACAAGGCTTATTTTCAGTTAGTTTTAGTTTATTTTAGCCATTTGGACCAGTTCCGATACGCTATACCCAATTTTAGTGTTATTGGTTAGTCACCAAAATTCGGTTAACTTGTATTAGTTTTAACTTACTTCCATAATTTTAATCTATTTCGATAAGTTTTAGCACGTTTTGGTGCTTTTAGTTACTTTTGGTTAGTTTGGGTTAGTCATTCAATCAACATTCGGTTACTTTCAGCCAGTTCCAATTTATTTTAGTCAATTGAAAAGGTACCGATACGTTATTCAGTTAATTTCGGTTAGTTACTTATTTTAATACCTTTAATCTGTTCAGGTTTAGCCCGTTTTGGTGTTTATGGTTACTTTTGATTAGTTTTGATTAGTCATTCAATCACTTATCGGTTAGTTTTAATTTATTTGAGTCAGAACCAATTTTAATGTTTTGGTTCATTTTAGTTAGTCGCCAAAATTCGGTTAATTTGGGTTAGTTACTTATTCTAATACCTTTAA
>MU183122.1:158117-173164 GCA_016904865.1 Pissodes strobi
TGGTTAGTTTTGGTTAGTCACCAAAATTCGGTTAATTTGGGTTAGTTTGAACTCAATATTTTAAATCTATTTCGATGCGATTTAGCCCGTTTTGGTGCTTTTGGTTAGTTAGTCGTTCTATCAATTTTCGGTAAAATTCAGCTAGTTTTAATATATTTTAGTTATTTGAACCGGTTCCGGTACGTTATAATCAATTTTAATGTGTTTGGTTAGTTTTAGTCAGTCGCCAAAATTCAGTTAATTTAGGTTAGTTTTAACTTAACATTTGTAATCTGTTCTGATAAGTTTTAGCCCGTTTTGGTGCTTTTAGTTACCTTTGGCTAGTTTGGGTTAGTTTAGTTAGTTCCAAATTGTTTTTTAGCCCGTTTTGGCGCTTATGGTTAGTTTTGGTTAGTGGTTCAATCAACTTTCGGTTAGTTTCAGTTAGTTCCAATTTATTTTAGTTATTTGAACTGATTTTGACACGTTATACTATAATCAAATTTAATGTTTTCGGGAGTTTTGTTAGTCGTCGAAATTCGGTTCTTTTTGATTAGTTTTCTTACTTTAATTTTTCTAACTTGTTCCGATACGTTTTAGCCCGTTTTGGTGCTTTTGGTTAGTTTTGGTTAGTCGTTCAATAAACTTGCGGTTAGTTTCAGTTAGTTCCAATTTATTTTAGTCATTTGAACCGATTCCGATACGTTATAATCAAATTTAGGTTTAAATAAACAAACTAACACGATCTCTCACGCGTATCACGGCATGAATGTGGCAAATGTAGCAAGCACTTTTCCACGATTTGAGGCCCTATACTAGGAAAACAGAAACATTTTCAATGTTAAAATGCATTTTCAGATTGTCAGACATGCAGAATTGATTGGTTAAAACAAAAGTTCCGATATCAGAATAATAAAAAAATTTCCGATGTGTGGCCAATATTCTGGCGGACACTGTATAACATTAGTTGGATTTAAATAAGATTTTTTTGCATCTGCCAGTTTTCAGATTTAATTGAATTTCGTGCTCATTCGATTTTAGATTATGCAATAATTTTGGAAATAAGTGTGCTGGCATGTGCATTAAACAACATTTATACATACCTTTCAGGATCGCGGGGTAATTTAAATAATGATTTTTCGCCACCGCTTCTAGAAGAATAATTCAAATAAAGGCACTTATAACCAGGCATTTTTAAGAAAAATAAAATAAAGATTAATTACTTTTTGTAAGGCTCTCGGACTAAGCCAAAAGACTCGCGTGGCTCACGTTTAGAATCAGACTAGAGCTTGCCCTGACTATTTCTTGGGATGGCTGGCCATTCCAAGGAGGCGGAGCTTTAAACGAATTTTTGTTTCATGCGTTAGGCGGGAGGTTTCGCATCTGGTGTGAGTTAATCTGGGCCTCCGGTTAAATTCAAAGTTACTATCAAGATAGGAATGTGCAAACCGTTTTCTTTGATCTCGTGCGGTTTAGATTTTAGAGCCTGTCAAAGTGTCAAAATGACCGACTTTCAATTGTCAATATTTAGTATACAGTTAAAGATAGGTATAGGATATTATACACAAAATGTGTTTAGATTTTTCTAGAGAGTCCAAAAATGTAGTAATATACAGGGTGTTCCATTTAAAAAAAATAACAAAGTGACCCCTGTAATATACACGGTGTTCCATTTAAAAAAATAACAAAGTGACCCCTAGCAATTTTGTTTGATGTTCAATTGTTTTTTTGCTGAACATATCTGAATTCGCGGGAGGAAATTACATAAGATGGCTATTTCAGTTTTTTTTTATAAAAGTACAGGGAAAGTAAAAAAATCGCCTTGTCTAGTCCTCGTTGGATAACCCTGTACTTCGTGATAGTAATACCAAACATCGAACTACAAAAATGAGCGAATTAAGATTGCTCATTTAAATTCAAATTTAACAACTGGCATGTACGTACGCATTTCCAAAGTAAGAGGAATATTCGACAAAAATACAGCCGCAATTGTTCCCCAGAGGTGTTTACGACTAGCAAAGTTCAACCAACGAATCCAGTAACGTATCTATTAAAGAATATGCAAAATGAAGATATTCAAGGAGCATTCTATAAGGAACAACCACATAAAATCAAACTTAAGGACGTACATTTAGTTGAAAAAAAAAATTAAAACGACAAAAAATAAAGTAGATATGTTCTATATTGTTGTGGAGGATTCATGTTTACCTTGCTATTGATTGCCTTTGGCTCCACAAATCTTTACAAATTCATAGAGCCTCTTCGGCTCTGGCTACGGGGTGTAAACAGCACAAGTGCTAGTAAGTGACCCTAACGAAGCTGAAAAACCTAAAGGAAACTGGAAAACGGTCTAGGTTTCAAGGATCAAGTCTGTCCCGCCGTCAAGAACGGACATGCCTAAAAATGAAAATAGTTTAATCATCTCCTGAAGATGCTAACCTGGTTAGCGAACCGCGCGTCGCCGTCGGGTGCAATAATTCTGTTTCGGTATTGTGGATAAAACTCCGTTTTAGTGCATGCTGCCGAAGGTTTCAAACCCCATCATAGATGAAAATGGTTAGTAAATGTTAATAACAGTAAAAAGCTATCGCAAGTTTTGTCAAGTTTAGAATAGATTTTGACAAAATGACTTGTCAAAGTCTATTCAAAACTTGACAAATCTTGCGATAGCTTTTTACTGTCATTTACATTTACTAATAATAAATAATTCTTCTCTCCATGACACAATTAAGATGGATAACCCAACCAGTGTGTTTAGTTTGATTTTATTTATAGCTGTAACTTGCTGTATATTACTAACTAAGCTTATTTATACAGTCACTAAAAGTCAATGTATGGTATGGTTTTATAATAAAGAATTCCATATGTAACACAGCCTTTATTTTTATTATTTATTACAGTTTATGTTACATTGTATTGTAATAATTATTTGAAATAATACAAGTAGTCAATTCTCTTCGTGGTTCATTCTCTCCAAAGTCAATTCAAAACTTGATAAAGTGCACCAGATTTTTACTCTTTTAACTGCATTTACTAACCATTTTAATTTTTATATTTTTCGCTCTTGACAACGGGGGCAAACTTGTTCCTCGAGGCGTCGAGCATTTTCCAGTTCTTTTAGTTTTTCAGCTTCGTTTTTTTAAAAAGGTCTACACCTGAGCTGGATAATAGGCAACAATTTGTCTGATAAACGTGAATCCACTGCAACAATATTGAACATAGCTACAACAGCAAAGAGTCTATACTATTTTGAAACAACAACATTGTTAACTTTTACTTGATTCGCTTAAAGTACCAATATTCTCATTTTGATATACATTCTAGCTTTAATATTTAATAGTTACGAGACCTGACCGCAGCATTTTCCGCTTGCACATGAGTATTTTTCCAACTGACTTACTAATGAATCAATCAATTTTATTTTCAACTATATTTCTCTTGTGACGAAGATCTCTCTGTATTTATTGGGAAGTTGGGTCCTGAAAACATGTATTATCCTAATATAAAGGTTTTTATTTGCTTCCAGGATCGGTGTCCGTACAACATATTTTTATTAATCTGGGAAAATCGCAATCTATCAGAGTTAGCCGATTTAAAGAAGCATGTTTGCGCGTTTGAATATTTGAATTGTTAGCAGATGCACTATCCACCATCGAATAAACATCACGTCCTTAATTCTTATATTGTCATATGCAAGGATCCTTAGGTATTTTATGATATGGGAAATCTTGTTTTTATCCGATCGAACGAAAAACTATACCTTTCCGATGTGTTTTCTCATCGCAAAAGTCATGATTCCAGTATATTTTATTCGTTGCTTGGCAACATGCAATAACTCTACGTACAACATTTCCGTCCTAGGCCGGGAATATAAAATTTGTGTCATATTTAAATACCTTGTTTGTCAGATCTGACGTTTATCAAAAGCAAGATTTAGCTGTGGTTTCACTAGTTACGTAATCAACTCCAAGCTCGCTTGATTCAAAACTTGATATTATGTTGAGTTTCAATTTAAAACACCGTTTTTATTTAGAGTAATATTTGGCTCTATTTTTATAATTATGTATTATAATTAATTCCGATCGGATAAAAAATAGTATATGCAACTCGTAGGAAAAGCACATTCCTGGACTCCTGTCTTGATGGCCTCGGCTGCGCCTCGTCCAGCAATTACCACAATCGTCCAGGAATGTTTTGCTTTTCCTCCTAGTTACACAATATATTATTATTACCGATTATTTCCTTCATCGTAAAATGGACCAATCAGACAGCCCAATTTGCTGAATAAATTTTGTTTAGAAAAGTGATTATTGCACTATACTCGACGCGCCGAACAGATTCACCAATCGCGGAAACAATTCGTCTTATTTTATGATTGAATCGACCCAATGTTTTGTTTTTCATTTCGATTATTCTTATACATAATACAAAAAATAAAAATAGAGTGTGTTAATGAAAGTCCCTATGTTTGGAACCAATGGAATCATAAAATAAGAAGAATTATTGCATCCGTGTTTTCCGCGTTTGGTGAATCTGTTCGGCGCGTCGAGTATAGACCTGTTACTCAGTAATACCATAGCCTAAAGAAAACTATAGCCGCGACACTCGGTTCGTTTAGTGGAGTACGGAATCAAATTTTCTCCGTGAAGCTCAGTGAAGCGAGGACACTACGCAGTTGGAACTCGATGCCAATCATACGCGCTTACCTGGGACGCAGTGCAATAAATTTTCATAGGAATTAAAATAGAAAAAGATTCGTTGTTTGGGTAAATAGACTATCGTTATGCTTATATATTGTTTTGTTTGTATGTGATATAAATAAGTTAATGTTTATGTGTTAAAATGGGAAAAGAACGGCAGAATTAAGCAGCTAGTTAGTTTGTTTATTTAAACTTAAATTTGATCATAAGATATCGGAATCGGTTCAAATGACTAAAATAAATTGGAACTAACTGAAACTAACCGAAAGTTAATTGAACGACTAACCAAAGCTAACCAAAGTAACCATAAGCTCCGAAACAGGCTAAAATGTACCTATCGTAACAGGTTACAAAAATTAAAGTAAGTTAAAACTAACCAAAACGAAACGAATTTAAGCGACTAATCAAAAACATTAAATTTGCTTATAACGTATAGGAACCGATTCAAATGACTAAAATAAATTGGAACTAACAAAAGTAACCGAAAGTTGATTGAATGACAAAACAAAAGTAACTAATAGCACCAAAACGGACTAAAACGTATCGGAACAGATTAAAAATGTTAAAGCAAATTAAAACTAACCCAAATTAACCGAATATTGGCAAATAACCAAAGACATTAAAATTGGTTATAACGTATCGGAACCGGTTCCAATGACTAAAATAAATTAAAACTAACTGAAATTAACCGAAAGTTGATTGAACGAAAGTAAGTTGAAACTAACCGAATTTTGAGGACTAACTAAAATTAATTATAACGTATCGGAACCGGTTCAAATGACTAAAATATATTGGAACTAAGTGAAAGTTACCGAAAGTTGACTGAATGACTAACCAAAAGTAAGTAAAAGCAGCAAAACGGTCTAATACGTATCGAAACTGATTAAAAATACTAAAGTAATTTAAAACTAACCCAAATTAGCCGAATTTCAGCGACTAACCGAAAGTAATCAAAAACATTAAAAATGGTTATAACGTATCGGAACCGGTTCATATGATTTAAATAAATTAAAACTAACTGAAATTAACCGAAAGTCGATTGAACGACTAACCAAAAGTAACCAAAAACACTAAAAGGGCTAAAACGTATCGTGACAGATTAAAATTATTAAAGTAAGTTGAAACTGACCCAAATTAACCGAATTTTGGCTACTAACCTAAATTAATTAAAAACATTTAAATTGGTTATAACGTATCGGAACCGATTCAAATTACTAAACTAAATTAAAACTAATTGAAACTAACCGAAAGTCAATTGAACGACTAACCAAAACTAACCAATAGCACCAAAGAGGGCTAAAACGTATCGTAACAGATCAAAAATATTAAAATAAGTTGAAACTAACCAAAATTAAGCGAATTTTGACGACTAACTTGAATTAATTCAATAACTAAAATAAATTGAAACTAATTGAAACAAACCAAAAGTAACTAAAAGTACCAAAACGGGCTAAAACGTATCGGAATAGTTTAAAACTAATATTAAGTAAGTTAAAACGAACCGAGATTAATTCAATTTTGGCGACTATCCTAAACACTAAAATTGGTTATAATGTATCGGAACCGGGTTCAAATGACTAAAATAAATTAAAACTAAACGAAAGCTGATTGAACTAACCCAAACCAACTAAAAGCACCAAAAAAGCACCAAAACGGACTAAAACGTATAATAGGTTACAAAATTTAAAGAGCCCAAAAATAATCGAAAATTAATAATATGGAAACATTCATAAAATATGTATGAAGGGTACAGGGGAAAACAATCTAAGCGCCATTTCCATAGGAAACTTTTATTATTGATTTCACAGAAAATTTTATTCTTGATAAAAGTTAGTGCTTGGAAAAAAACTAATTTTGACGATGTTAAATTAAGACTAAGTTATACAGAGTACTTAAAAAATACAAAATGTTGGTTAAAAAAACAAAAACTCAGGAATATCGGAAAAGCTTCTACAGGAAAAATAAAGCTCCTATTAAGGTAAAAATAAAAGTCAAATACCATTTTTTCCAAAAGTGCATCGTTGCTGGAAAAAATAAGGACAAAATTAAGAAAAAGCGGGTTTTTTCAATAATTGAAATGGATTTTCTCCGCGTGCACTTTTGGAAAAAATGGTATTTGACTTTTATTTTTATCTTGATACGAGCTTTATTTTTTCTGTAGAAGGTTGTCCGATATTCCAAAGTTTTTGATTTTTTAACCATTATTTTTGTATTTATTGAGTACCCTGTATAACTTATCCTTAATTTAGCATTGTCAAAATTAGTTTTTTTTTTCCAAACACAAACTTTTATCAAGAATAAAATTTTCTGTGAAGTCAATAATAAAAAAGTTTCTTATGGAAATGGCGCTTAGATCATTTTTCCCCTGTACCTTTCATATGTATACACATTTTATAGAAATAAGATGTTTCTAATTTTTTTATTAGTCTTACAACCATTTCATCATTAAGCCATGTTGATTTTAGTTTGACAATATAATTGAATTATATTTCAATATAAAAGGTCTCAAAAGAGCGGGACATATTTTCCGATTTTCGAATTCTTCTAAAAATTCTAGATAAATTTCATGCAGCAAGTCGAATAGCATCCCTTCCATTTAAAGAATTTGATCTGTTTAACTTAGCGCGAAACGATTTGCATCTTCTTATCTTAGGTATTTAGTAATTATCTAGATATACGAAATTTTCGGTTTGGTGGGGAGTATTTTCCAGGTTGTAGTTATGTGGAAGATAAGAAAGTGCAAAACATTATGTTTGACAATAAACAGTTCGGATTCTACAATAAAGGCGTAAGTCTCAAAAACATTGTTTTTGCTGGTTGTTTTTCGTAAAAGTCGATCGTTATCCACGTATATCCATTATTTCAGATTTGATCAGCACCTTGATATCATTTTGCTTCGCTGTACCTTTTTTGGTTTTAAAGATACCAAGGTAAACAAAAAAGCAAAATGTAGGGTTGGTAGCCAAGTTTTTTCTAGATTACATATAAAACAAAACACCAATAATTTTCTGACATAAAAGCCTACTCTATATATATTTTTTAAATAGAACACCCTGTATATTACTACATTTTTGGACTCTCTAATGAAATCAAAACACATGTCGTGTATAATATCCTATATACCTATCTTTAGCTGTTTACGAAATATTGACAGTTGAATGCCGGGCATTTTGATATTTTGACAGGCTTTAAAATCTAAACCGCACGAGATCAAAGAGAACGGTTTGCACATCTCTATCTTAGGTTTTCATAAGCTATCGAATGACAGTGGCTTTCAATTTAAGCGGAGGTTTAAGAGCTCCGGTCAATTTTATTCGCGGGTTAAATTCAAAGTTACTGTCATTTGATAGCTCATGAAAACCTATAGACAGCAACTGCAAACTGTTTTCTTTGCTCTCATGCGGTTTATATTTTAAAGCCTATCAAAATGTCAAAATGCACGACTTTCAACTGTCAATATTTCGTAAACACCTAAAGAAAGATAGGTATAAGATATTATACACGAAATGTGTTTAGACTTCTCTAGAGAACTCAAAAACTGGGCTTGGAATATGCGTAAAGTCAATGGTGAGGAGTATAAAGAACATTGCGTTAAAATAACGTGAAAAATCGTCGTCAAAAAGCTACAGGATTTTTTTTTGTGGATTTCAACACTGTATTTGATCCGTTTCACGATATTGAATTAAAAACATCTCGTGACGCTCGAAACGCAAAAAGAAGAACTCTTCAGAAACAAGAAGATAAAAGAAAAACAAGTTCGACTTCACTAAAACTCGATGAATACCACAAAATGGTATCTTTATGGGACGAAAATACACCTAGTGGGCTACAACGCAGGTTTAACCTAGGAGCTGGCGTGGAGAGGTGGAGAAGACTTAAATTTTATGATGCACTGCTTCAAACCAGACAATGATGGAATTAAAACAGGTATGTTTTTCTACTAATTTTTTATTTTTTGCGGTTTGTTTTTTTTTAATTAAGTAAAAATATGGAAAAAATAATATTTTGACAAACAAGTAACGAAATGTTTTTTCTTGTTGCAGGAAGAATAGAATCCAACCCAGTTTTCAGTAAAACCGCTCAAGGGGGTGCAAAAAAATGTGCGACAGCAAATGGTTAGTTCCAAACGCTAAGCGCCCTGAATTTTGCCCGGTACGCTTGTATTATATGCTTATATCAAAACGTTCAACCAACATCAAGACAGATAGGCTGTTTTTGACACCAAACCCAACATGGAACACTCGAAAGACCTTAGGGTGATTTAAAAATATCCCTGTGGGAAGAAACGAGCTGTCAAAATGGACAAAAGAAGCTGCGGATAGAACTGGTTTAAACATAATAGAAGAAAACATACAAACCACTCACTAAGAGCGACAGCTGTCAGCAACCTAGCAAAAGCAAGGATCAAAGAGCAACAGCTTATAAAAATAACAGGACACAATCGAGCTAGTACCATAAAACCCTATTTACAAATGGATAGTAACAATCACTCAACAATTATAAATGCTTTAAGAAATGAAAGCAAGGAGCCTGAAGCATCTTCTTCTCAGGGGCAAATAAACCAAAACACTACTACTGTTGCAACGTCCTCCGAAGATGATGAGCATTTATCTGAAGTATCAAGCATTATAAAAAAACATAACAATATATCAAACAACACTCCCGTAATATACAATTACTGTAAATTATACGTTAATTGTAACTTTAGTAATAGTACCCAGTAAAATGCTTTGTTCGTTGCTTTGATTGATTAAATTATCATATTACTAGTAAATAGACTTTTTTTGTTCAGTCAGGAAATAATCTTGCCAAATATCATTAGTGTATCTAATTTTTCCTATGAAAAAAATTCAAATAACTCGTTGACAAGTAATTTGTTTGAAACAAAACACTCGCGTATAAAAAGCTTCGTCTTCGACTCGGCTTTTTAATACAACGCTCGTATTTTTTGTTTCGAACAAATTACCTGTCAACTCGTTTTTCCAAATTTTTTCGGAAAAATTGGATGCTCTTATGATGTTACCCCCCAACAAATATTTGTATTCAGTTATATCGATTGACTTGTAAATGTGACAAACAAGGAAATTAAATGTAGTCGGTATTTCAGATTGCAATAATAGTCATAAGATTAGTATTAGTATTGATTAATATTTAAACTATCGGCGTCGTTCGATATTTGTTATTATATATATAAACTTACGTTTAGTGCAGGAAGAGGCGTTGGTTTATTCAATATAATTTTCTCTCCTGTTTTCGCATTTGTTTCTTCTGTTACAGTTTCGCATTGCAAACAGCTAAAATTATACTTTATCTGGAAAAATAAACAAAAATATATGAAAAGCATGCCTTAAACTAGCTTTGCGGTTAAAAGAGACTTTAGAAGAAAGAAGATGTGTTATTGGGAATAATAATAATTATTTTTCACAAAATTTTCCATATACCTTTTATTATTTCAGCTGCCAAGTAAACCACCGATACTCCCGTCTACGCACATCAATGTTTCGAGCTTTGGACCTACGCATACGTGACCAAAGTCGTAAGTATAATAATGTTTCACTTTACGTATAACGCTTCGCTCGCTCCGGGAACGAAACCAAACAAAATTAATCTAAATTTAAAAAAGGAAACAAACATAACCTTTAAAAAACATGTCTTACCACTGACGGGAATCGAACGCAAGCAACCCGTATCATAAGCACAGGGCACTACCAGACATGTTGAAGATAATTCGCTGGACCGTAAAGACATGGGTAATTCTGATACATTTGGCCAGACAAACCCTAGGTGTACCTAGACGCAAATGATAAAAGGGAGGCAAAGAGTCTTTAGTTAGGATGCAGATCGCAGAGCAGTAATCACTAAGGTCAATTGCTATTAGGTCAGTACAATAAGCGCAAAAAGAGGTTACAATTCTAATTATTCTGGTAGTTTCAATTCCTTAGTATCGTTTACAAATTGGTCTTCTAACGACAAGTCTAAGATTTTGACCATGGCCCACCTGTGCGCTCGCCACCCTAAATCACGAAAACGTCTATAACTAGTTTCTATATCATTTCTACAGTTCTAATACGACGTAAGTCACAAAACCAAAATTTTAGAGGAGGCTAAAAAAACTAAATATTTTTGTGAGAAATATTATAATTCATGTTCTGATTTATTTGCTGGTTAAGTAGAGGTTTATTTTATTCCACAAAACCTTTTAGGCTAACGTTTAAAAGAAATAATCCAAAAATGTTGCTACGGTAATTTATATTGGACACAACTAATCTCAACATAATTATTTTTCATTTAGTTAATGCTTTCTGCGGTGTGAATCACATTAATAACAAACTAGCAATATTTAAAAAAAGTTGTTAATAAACTTAATCTTATAAAAATCATAGAAAACAAACATTTTTACTCTGATAGCAAAAATACAAAACATTTAAATCTGAAAGTAAAACTTTGATGAGATTTTAATTGGAATTTATTTTTTTTTTCGTTTTTATTATCATTTGTAAAATCATGGATTTTCATTTGTATTTTTTTTTAGTTTTTAATTCAGCTAGATTGGCATTTTATTTCCATTCGTTATAGTTTCATTCTCCTAAGCCTCATTTTTTCATTTTTTCTATTCGCAGTTTCAGTGTTTTCTAGTTCCTTTCGATCCTCCTTAAATTATAAGTGTCTTTGTCCATGAGTTTTGAAATTGTTGCAAATAAAGCCAAATCAAGCCATTTTTCCTTATTAATTCTTAACCTTTCAATAGTAAGTCTTTTATCTCCTAAATTAGCGAATCCGGTAGTATGACATCATAGCTTTCTTGTACTTTGTCACAAATAATGATGGTGACAACATGACATGTTGGGCAGGCGTGGTGATGATTCTCCTGGTGTCGTCATTTTAGGGTAAGCCAATTCAGTCCTTATGTGATCTTGAAGGAACCAGAAGTTTTCAGTGCGTGGCTCTCGAAATTGGGGTTTTTCGTTGAGATACTGATATTTAGCGTGAAATATACAGTGCTTATTCAACGAAGCCCTTGAGCAGTATTGTGGTCGTTGATGGCTTCTCGTCTGCTGGATGATTGGAGATTGACTCGTCTGCTGGATGTTGGGGATTTGACTTTCGAGATCTGCCACACGCTTGAACCCCGTTTAACATCTTAAGGTATATTGGTTTAGTAATTTTGGAACAATTATTGGTTTGATCTGTTATTTGTTGAGGTTCCCTACCTGTTTCCTTCATATTTTGGCTTGATTACCGTTTTAATTTGCCCAATTTGTGTTTCAAGGGTTTTTCTTTTTTTTTGGTTTTCTTCTTGGTTTCCTACTTCCGGTAGTGGTTGCTTTTTGGTCTATGGATTTCCAGTGCTTTAATGGATTTCCATACTACATACCGAGACTCCCCCAACTACACGTGATTTCGGAGTAACCATCAATTTAACTGTGTGTCTCGTTGACTGGCTAAGCCTCAACGCTCACGAAATGTGAATTCTCGATCTTGACGCTCCAGCAAATTGACGAACGCCTGGTTCCTGAATGAACTCGCTGCTGGCTTCATAACGTATTATATAAGTTTTATTTTAGGATATTATCTAGTGTATAGAGTGAATTTACATTGTTATTTTATTTTCTTTTTTTTTACTTTTATAGTGATTTAGGGCCTTCTTTAATACAAATTTGGGGTGACTTTGTTTAAGGTTCTAAGTGATTAAGGGGTGCTTGGCTAAAATATAGCTCACCTTCAAGTTATTTGGGGGTAACTGAGATTAAAATAAGGTTATAGGCGTGTGATTAGTATTTTCCAGCGTCGTATTAGATTGCTTGTTTTATTTCTTTCTGCGACGCATTTATATAGATATCTTCGGAACTTTTTAGGTGTAAGCATAGCTTACCAATGCTAATCTAAATAACTGCTATATTTACTAGTGTGGATCGATTAATGCTCATAGATTTTGTCCATGTTATATTTCTCTATTCTTACAATTTAATATATATCTTGGTAAATGATAAACATTGTCGTTCTGACTGATTAACTGTCTGATTATAAAATTTTACATAAGGGTTTTTCATAAACTGAATGGTTAAGAATTATTTATGTACAACTGCGACACGCATACCATGGTAGACGCGCACGAAGTTTAGTAGTCATAAATATTATCCTGATTACGTTCTATTGCTAGTATGATGAGACGAAAGATACCTTATACATATTGCGCTTATTATTAATTTTTGAAATTGATTTTGATATTTCGTAATCATTTGTTGTTACTTTCGATATAGCCAAAGGTGCCTAACAATTGTTCTATCATTCTTTTATCTATTTCACTTCTATTATGATTCAATTTAATTAAAGTTACAGTTTATGTATACACATCTGATCTAGTTCTATATTTGTGAGCATATAGGTAATTATTCGTTTTCAATTAAGCTCCTTTACATCTCCATTATATTTATATCATTTTGTTTATTGAAAGAAATACGACAACACTTGAACGGCAAGCCTAACGAGCACTCAATAAACCTAAACCTGCACGAACGTACCGGCTTATTTGCTCTGAAATACCTCAACCAAAAAGGTGTAGTTGATAGTCGTTTGATTTTGAATCGTCCTTAAGCATTTTTCAACCGAGGATCTTCTAGTTTGGGTCTGCGGATTTTTATTTCAAACTGGTAACGCCTTGGTCCAAAGTAAATAATTGACCCACTTCCACGCCGACGAGCAGTTCGAGCACATGAGCAACAATATATGGCACTAGCCTGCAACTGGGGACATAACTGCATCGTAAAACAGTAAATCATTACGTGTTATGCAATTTTCTTGTCAGCCTCTTTTTCTTTGCAGTATCTTTGCTTGTAGAAACTGCAAAGGTCACACTGATCTCTGTGAGGCTTAAACAAGGCAACATTCATCTCATCCAATTCTTTTAAGAAACTTTTGCACTTGTAGTCTTCATGTAGGTATAACTTCGCAGGTCGTGGTCGGCCATAACCACTCTCTAAATTCTATAAATCGTTTAAAATTCTTTTTCCCATTTCAGTCATCTTGTTTACTCATTGTCCCAAATTCAATATTTCCTTCATTAGAAATGTCTTTGGTCTTGTAATTTGATCAGTTTGATGATGTTGATAAAGACATGGAAGACATTTACAATTATCTGTTCAACAATTCAGACGAATGTTAGTTTTTACTAAAATGGTTAATGGGTAAAATAGAAGAAAACTTTCAGTATAATTTATGGAAGAGGATGATGGAATTCGATGGGCCACATCCCGTGGCAAGTCGTGATCGCAGGGGCGTCACGCCCCGTAATCAAACTGCTCTCACCAGTTTGACGTTCCTGCCTGCTAATACACTCCAGCCCCGCATATCACAGATTGTCATCGAACAGCACCAGACTTCGTATTACTCTAGCCTGGAGGAGAACGATGGGTTATGATGGGCCACATCTCGTTGCAACACGAAAGGGGGGAGTCAGTCCCCATTGGTGTGTAATACTTTTAGACCCAAACTACCTTCTCAAAACATAGATATTTTATGAAGTTACCTCATACAAGGTCAAAATTAAATAAACTTTGCATCACATATGACCAAATTTGAACAGGTCAATTTGGATTTTCTAAAAAAAACACACATTTAGTATGTAGCTACCTTAAAAAATGTATCTGGAATAAAGGATTGTCAAAACTATGAAGTTTTAGATAGGTTGAGTTAGCGTGCAACAGTTGAGTCTTATTTTGCAACAGTGGTGCAATTTACAAAAAATAACAAGAAATCAACATTATCTTATGTGGCTAAAATTTTGCATATTGTATGTAGAAAAAAATTTCCTAATAACTTTTTTCGATATTTCAAAAAATAACCCTCCTTTGATTTTTTTTTAATAATAATAAAATTTCACAGATAATACCAAAGAAAGAATATTCATCGTAGTAGAATATTCTTTGATAATACGAATCACGTAACTATTATTTTTCTGGTCATAATTTTTATTTTTTTCTTGAACCATCTTTCATATATTTCTCTTTAAATCTTCTTGAATTTAGGTTCATAGATAAGTTATACAGCGTTACTAGATTGACGGTTCGCTCATTGCAAATTGCAAAAGAAATATTAACAGTATGTTTGCTATTGCCAACATGCATGATCGATGATTTTGAACTCGTGTGACCACACAGAATATATAACACACGCGGATACAAAAATGGGAGACACTTATTACTTACTGAAAATAGCTTTGAGTCTTTTTTGCATTTCGCTCTGATTATACATTTGTCTTGTACTGCTTCAAATACTCTTGGCATTGACGCTATCAGTGCCAGGGACATGCAGGGATTCTTAGGTGATTTCATGACCATTATTTCATCCGCCCTAAAAATATCAAAAATT